>CAJNDV010037425.1:9073-19560 GCA_905221635.1 Symbiodinium sp. CCMP2456 | reverse complement strand
CCCCCCCCCCCCGCCCAGAACAGAACCGAAGCCCTTAAAAGCGCAGGCCCTGCCTCAAGCCCAGGAAGCTGGTATCTCCTGGGTTGAACCACCAGCTGCCTCCTTCGGAAACACGGGCGTTCAAGGTCCTTACAAACTCATAAACGAAAAAAACCCTAAGCTCATAAATCCTGAACCCTAAAACCTGTCAGGTGGACCCCGAGACGTCTGCTTGCTTCGCCCTGGCTCTATACTGCCAGCTCCAGAGTTGGGTTGCAAATACTAGGGTTTAGTTCGGATTTTGGGTTTTGGTCGTTCAGGGCCTAGGGGCCAGGCTTTAGGGGTTGGGATTTAGGGCCAATTTAGGGCTTAAGGGGTTTAGGGTTTAGGGTTTAGGCTTCAGGGGTTGAGGGTTTAGGGCCAATTTAGGGCTTTGGGGCTTAAGGGATTTATGGTTTAGGCTTCAGGGGCTGAGGGTTTGGGTTCCCGGGCCGGAGAACGCTGAGAGTTTCTCCTCCATGCACTACCTGAGCTGCTGGACTGAACGGCTGCACTTGAAGCCGGTTTAGGGTTTAGGGCTCCTTTAAGGGTTCCTGCTTCAGGGGTCTTAAGGTGTTTATGGTTCTTTACAGTCCCTGAGCCACTGACCCCTCAACTCAACTGCTCTCTAGACCCTACATCCCACACCTCAAGACCCCAAAACCTTAGCCGAGCCCGAAATTTTGAAGCCTGCACCGCTGAGGCCGAAACTTGAACCATGTTTGAGCAAGCCTAGAGTGAGTTTCATAAACGAAACCTTACAGGAAACTCCATAATACAAGTCCCCACGAATATTAACAAACAAGGGTCTTCGTCTTTATACGAAACGGAACCGTTCGATTTAGCAACAAGAGTACTATGCACCAATGATCGAGTTCCCTATACTCAACCCCCAAATACCTAAACCCTAATGAAGCCCTAAACTTTATATATGGGGGCCCGAAGCTTAAAACCCAAAACCCACTTCAGCTCGTACATCAGGCCTTCTTAGAGTTGAGACCTCAACCGTGATCTTTAACCGCCCTGTACCCCACACCTTACACCCTAAACCCGACACCCCCAAACCCCTGAACTCCTAAACGCTCAACCCCTAAACGCCTAAAGGCCCCAAAGCCTTATTTCTAGGCCCACATTCCAAACAGGGACCCCCAACATCGGTCCGGTAAATCGCGACTGCACTGCCCAATGGTTGAAGCCCCATGGCCTGGCAAGGGATCAGAAAAATGGCTCGACAAAATTAGGGTTGAGGGTTGAGGGTTTAGGGCTTAAGGCTTCGCTTCTCAGGCCTAAGTTTCAAGCAGGGGGCTTTAGCAGGGCTTAGGGTCTGGAGGCCTAGGATTCTGCTCCATGTTCAAATCATGGGGCAGTTCTGTGGCCTCTTTAAACCCTAAGCCCGTAACCCTTAACCCTCTTCGGTTCGGCTAGGCACGTGGATGGGGACTTAAGTCAAGTGTTCATGCTGAAGCTCAGTCACAGCTTGGGCCTACAGGCAGGAGGCGCAAACTAGTGTAGCATCCGCTTGGTTTACATTGTCTAACAATGACTTACCTTTCGCCCTTACCAGGCAAATCAGGCGCTCAAGATGGAGGTGAAGCGCTGACGGGCTTAGGGTTTCGGACTCTTCAACCTCTGCAACCTTTTACAACAAGATCTCAACTCACCTAGGAAGCCGCCTTGCAATGATGGGCAGGGTATTACCCTGCGAGACACCGCCTGGGATGTTGTCCGTGCCTGCGCATCGAGGTTTGTCACCCAGGCTTCTCAAGCTTGTCGTGCTGGGATCGCAACTGTGTTGGGTATGGGGCCTAGTACAGCGCCTACACGGCGAACTTGAACCACTCTCGCCAAAATCTGGCGAAGAAGGTTGAAAGAAAGACCAAAGTGTGGAATGGTAGTTAAACTCACAAACAAAACAGTAAACAAACGAGTAAGTACATGTGTATACGCATACAACGTATACATGTATGCAGGTTTTGGGGCCCATTCTGCTGCACTCGTAAGATAGGGTGCTTGGAGCTCTTGGGATTCCATTCACTCAGCAGGCAACGAAACCGAATAAGCAGTTGCCGCGCACATGCGCATGACTGCATATGGTTTTGGGCTCAGAGCGTAGGCTCCAAGGCATTCCCAAACCCAGGGTGTAGCATTCAAGACACGGCGTTCCCAAGAGCCTGCACGATCCTGTGAGCTGCCTCTGAAATGCTCTTGTCCGGTGTTAAGGGATCTACACAAAGCACCTCCAAACTAAGGACTTTTGTTTGGCCATACACTTCCTCGGGACTTATCATAGAAGGTGTGTAAGGATTTACTTGCAGTCCCACCGCCCCTCAGCAAGGTTCTGCCCACCAGCATTGAGACAGCTACTTTCGTTGACACCCGACTGCATCAATCGGAAACGAGTATGCGCCCATGCGAAACGCATTAGGGATTAGGTGTGGTTTGCGCTTCGAGTGGCTCTGGGTACAGGTCCCAAATCTGAACTTCTGCCTGCAAGGATGCTCACCTGGTCCACCAAGGATGCCTGAACTCTTGACCGAGGCTGTCACATGTCCGGGTGCTACGTTCAGTATCAGGGCCCTACTAATTCGAACAGGCTTCTAGGTTGAGGGTGTTGGGATGGTAGAGTTTAGATGTCAGGATGCTGAGGGGTCTTGTGAGGGTGTTTTGGGGGGTGAAGCCCAAGAACCCTTGACGCCGCCTCGTGGACAGAAGAGCTCCCCTAGCCCTTAGGAGCTTGTACAGGCTTTGGGGCCCAGGAGTTACTAGGGTCCAGCGCGCCTTCCCAAGATCTCCGGCTGTCAACATGCCTTATCTTAACATTGTGGGTCCTACACTTGGGTCTCTTCGTCTTCTTGCCGGAGACACCCCACATGCGTCAAGTCTGCAGGAGCCAACAAAACCCCAAGTCCCAGCCCTAGAGACCCGTACGTGTGCCTGTAACCTCTGAAGAGTTATGTTAAACTCTGTGTGGCTCATGAAGATTCTCAGCACATTGTGCGGAGACAATCACGGCATCCAAGGAAGCTGTCAATACCCCTTCCAAGTCACCGAAACAGCAGCAGGCGTAAACTCAAACCTTCGTGTTCTGAAAAGCAGCCAGGTGGGTGATGTTCCGTCTGCTGTGATGGAGCAGGGAGGACAGCTCCTCTGAAAATATGGAGACTGGAAGCTCCGTTGGAGGTGGGGAGTTCTACAAGCATCAAACCACCTAACACTGACACTTAAATGCTCGAGAGCTTGAAGCTTGTTAGCTGGGCGCACGCTTCGATCGAACCTCCCGCAAACCTGAAATCCTGAAGCGTGGGGATGATCGCTTCGCGTTGCTTAGGTTTAGAGGAAGCCGCGCACAACACTCGCTTGTCAGACATGGCAGTGGTCTTGCAGGCGGGGCAGGAAGACGAATCAAGAAACCTATCTGTATTTTCAGCTCAAGCCGCTATGCGTTGTTTGGCTTGGATTCTGTTGTGCTGAAGCCTACCATGCTATATCAGTCTTCACAGGGCTGCACTTCGGGACTAGACTTTGCTCTAACGCTTCATCGCATGCTGTGGTGGAATATCTCGGGGTATGATATACTCAGGTGTCTTATGCCTTCTACTGCCTTGCACAGTCTGATATGACATTATAAATCTTGCTGGCCATACTCCGTATTCACAAGCAATGTATGGACTCTGACTGCATACTAAGTCATCGCCATCAGCTGGCAAGTACATGTTGCACACACTCTCATCTGCTTTCTCCTGTCTGACCTCTGTTCCTCACTTTCTACTGGCGAATAACCATTTGTTATTTCCTGTTATGTGCTTCCCGTATCGGTTTCTGTACACAGTATCTACTGCGTGTTGCTCACTATCAGGTGCTTTATGTTACCACAAGCGTAACCACGAGCATATCGATAAGGCTACATGTGCACATATGCATCTATCTACCTATCTTTCTATCTATCTATCTTTGAACCCAAAACTCTAAACCCTATACCGTATGCCCCAATCGAATGTAGGCGCCTTCTTTCTCTACGTTATGTGTATGCGTGTACATATGTATGTGTAGATATATATGTATATATGTATACACATGTATATATGTCTACATACGTGTATGTGTGTATATATATATATATATACCCACACAGGTGCTGGTACGTGAAGCTCCTCCTCCTGCTGGGAGACAGAGGACGCACGGAGCGCTGTGGCTCCCAAAAGCCTCAGCTGCAGGTCTCATTCAAAGCTTCACGATAAGGGTCTAGAGTTCTGGGTTTGGGGGTGTAGGATGTCGGGTCTAGGGCGGGTTGAGGATTTTGGGGTTTAGGGTTTGAGGTTTAGGTTTAAGCGGGTTTGCGGCTCAAGGCTCTGGCTAAGGAATTTTTCCGCCATGACAAGGCAAGCAGAAGCACAAGATCACCTTTATGCCTGGTATCCTAACTCCAACGCCTGGTATCCTGACTCCAAGTGCGTGCCTTAACGAGAGCCCCGCAGCGTCGGGTTCAGGGCAGGTTAGCTTTTCGAGCAGGCAGGGGTCCTAGAGTTGATGGTCAACCTGCACTCTCAATACTAAGGAATACACCATGGACTTGGAGCTGTATACAGGAGTTGATGGTTTCGGGACTGATAAACGAAATAGTATATTGGGTCTCATAGTTCCGGGGACTTAAGGTCCAGGTTATGCAAGGTCTCGCCCCTAAACCCTAAACCCTAAACCCTAAACCCATCAACAGTGGATCGAGATTTGTGTTCCGGATGAGTGCCAGCCCATGATCTGCGATCCAAAACGTCTAGGGAACCTCAGAAACACGCATGCCGGAAAAGACACAACCATGCTTTCTGAACCCGGTAACCCCTATGAAAACAAACCATCATTTCCCAAAGGTCCGCCGAAGATGCAATAAGGTTGCCGAAGAGACTTTGAGTATCTACGCCCTTCGGGTCTTTCGTAGAGGGTTCCGGGTTCAAGTAAATGTTCAATGGGTCTGGAATCTGGAACACCCGGCACCCAAACCCTAAACCCTAAACCCTAAACCCAAACCCTAAACCCCAAACCGAAACCCTTAAACCCTGAACCCGAACCCCAACTCCAAAGCCCTACCCTGAAACCCCTGGCCTGAAAAGCACCAAACCCGAAAACTAATAAAACTGCTAGAAGTAGTGCGGTTTAGGGGTTCAGGCTCCTGGAACCAATGTAGGTGCCTTGTTGATTGGAGTTGGGAACACGTTATTGTGTAATGTTGTAGGAACTATTGGGGGATGTTAGAATCATACAGAGTAGTATAATTCGGTTGCATAGGGCTCCAATGTGGGGAACTGAAAGGTTTGCGAGGTTCGGGGCTTGTAGCTTCAGGTTGGGGTTTCGGATTTCGAGGTTTGGGCTTCGGATGTAGGGTACAGCGTAGTTCACAGGGTTGCGTGGTTTGGGCTTGTGGCCCAACCCTTCAACAGTCAAGACGTCCACCCAAGCGCCTAAATCCACACCACGTGCCCCTAACCCCGCAAGAACACTGTGTATAGACAGTAGAAAGCCCTATAGAACCTGCATAGGAACTGTAAAAGCTAATGCAGTAACCTTAAAGAGGAAACGTTCAAAGGGTCCTAGCCCGCAATGCCTCAAGCCCGAAGCCAAACTGTGCCAAGTCTCCCGAACTGGTGGTCCCTTGTGACATCATCCAGAGAAAGCCCTCAGCGCCGAGCATGGAGATTAGAAGGTTTTAGGTTTGGGGCTTCAGGTTTAGGGGTGTGGGGGTTGATGTCTCCGGAGAGCGACCGATTTTGGTTATAGCGTTTGCAGTAAGGTTTCTTTGGGGCTTAAGGCTAAGGGTTTTAAGTTGGGGAAGGCTTTCATGATAAGCTTCGGATGGATTCCCTCTGTTCTTAGTTTGTTGAGCCGTGGCTGACCATGCACGATACAGCCAAAGACCACACGCAAAATGTGCACCTGTGCAAAGGTGCATACTCGTGCGTGTCCAGTACATACATAGTATGTATGCACATCCATGACACTAACAAGTAGCTTCCGCAGTATGCAGGCATGCGTTGGTCCCAGGGTTTCAGAAGCTTCAGACTCTTTTCCTGTGAACATCGAGGCTTCCAAATCCTAAACTCCACGCTCCCAAACCCTAAACTCTAAACCCTGCCTAATCCCAAAGTCCTACACCCCCAACTCCTGAACCCTAAACTCTAAACTCTAGGCCCCAAGCCCAAGGAATCTCCAGTTTTTAATTCGGGTACAGGGCTTATGCACTCATCAAACACGTCGAACTCCAAAAAGCTGCAGAGGAGGTGCCTGGACACGCGGAACAGGGCCGTGTGACGAACTGCAACATGTTCATATGAGAGATTGGAAGCCTCATCTCCACATTATGAGTGTAACAAAACACCGCGACAATGAGTAACACTTACATAAAGCATGAAGAAATGTCTTGCTAAATCCTAGCCTCAAGCATTACCCTGTCGCGCAATACGAACAAAAAAGAAGCCAGGTAAACACGTAAACAAACATCAGGAGCCATAAATGTAAGGGCTCAGAGTTTCTTTCCCATGACCAAGATCCCCGAACCCCAAACCCTGAACCAGCCACCGCTCTCTGAGACGTCACTGTTTACGGTTTAGGGTTTATGGGCAATCCTCTCTAAACATCCTTGGTTTCACTTTGCTCCCACCTCTCCACTGCTCGACTCCTTTCGTACGGCTCTGCTGTTTCGGGTTAATGGCTCTGGGGTTTAGTGCTTAGGGTTACAGAGCCCAGTGACAGTGGCCGCAAAAAAGGGCCAGCAGCCGAAGCAGATTCGGTAGAGGCCGCCCCAGGAGGGAAACCCAGGTGCGGTCGAACATGGAGGGTGAGAAAGGGTTTTAGGGTTAAGGCTTTAGGGCTTACAGGTCCAGGCTTTAGTAACTTTGGTTGAGATTACATAGGATACGCGGTGTGGGGTGGTCTAGGGTATGGCTTCCCATCTATGCTCATTGTCTTTTAACCTAGGGCATGGGATTCGGTCAGCTGCTTTGACTTTAAGCTGAGATACGTTTCAGAAACATGCCGGCTAACTACAGCTTGAAGGCTTTCTGGAAACATGTCGAGGTGAACAAGGAGACTCCCACCCAAAACAAGCTTACGAGAAACCGGCTGGGCCTAAATCCACAGACCCACAGCCGGGAGGGCGAAAAGAGGCAAAGGGCAGCGAGGCCTTGCTCGCTGCCTCTTGATCCCATGCGCGCGCGACGGAGGACCAAGCTGGAAGGCTCTAGGGTTTCGGAAGTGGGGACCCGATGAAGGAATCCTGGGTTCCTATTTGGGCTATATTTGGGGTTAGGGGTTAGGGTTTAGGGTTCCCATTTGTACAGTATAGTCAGGCTCCGACACGAAGCCCCAAACACTACTTGAAGAAGAAGACGAAAGTCTGTGGCTAGGAAGCAAGTGGGCATGTGATGAGGGCAACCCTAACCTGCATACCTCACAGCCTAAAAGCCTGGTTACAACCAACAAACTTAAAACCCTAAACCCTAAACATAATTTGTGTCCCCTGGCATCTTAAGTTTGGCCCGGGAACCTTGCACCCCCAGCACATCACTAAACCCTGAACTCAAATGCTTCAGCCTGGACCGTAAATCCCGATACCCAAACCCAAAACTTGGACTTCAAAGGACCTAAATGCCGAGATATAGCCTTGCAGCTATATTTTTGTGTGTGTAGGGTTTAGGGCTTCAGCAGCATATCTTTCGGCCCCTCCGCAGCCTCAACCCCAGAATCCCCACCACCTAGGGTGAGGCTAAGGTTGAGGCTCCCGTGTAACACCGCGACATCTGCGAATGAGGAATGTGAGACCAAGTGTAGAGGGTACCCCAAGTCTAAACCCTAAACCCTAAACCCTGAACCCTAAACCCTAAACCCTAAACCCTAAACCCTAAGCCCAAACCCTAAAAACCCAAAGAACACTCACAAACTCGAGACTCGACCTCAACTCGGGACCTTTCAATCAATAGGCAGCGCTACGGTTCATGAGTCGGACATAGGATGCTTTTTTGTCGTTTTGGAGGACCTGGGGTCATGGGGGGGTTTTAGGGCTTCGGGGTGGGATCAAGCTGGATTCAGTGCTGGACAAAATCTGAACTGGGTTTCATTTAAAACTAGGGTACGACTATTAGGGTCTATATCAGAGCCCCGCATTTTCTGACACTCCCAAGTGGTCAAGTTAAGAAATAAGATCTACGGAAATACCCCCACCTGAAAGTTCAGATTCCGTACGAGTCCTAAATCGCCAAGCTTGCAGTTTCAAGGCCATGTCCTGATGTTTTAACCCGATGAAGCTCAGGGTTCACGGTTTAGGGTTTAGGGTTCAGGGTTTAAGGGACGATACTGCTAACGTTGGCAAAACCAGGGAGACCAATGAGCACAATGCGTGATACTGACAATACTCACACTGATGAGAACAGCTAGCAGCTATCGAAACTATGTGGCAAGAACAACCACCGTCATACTCAGGAGCAACAACACTACAAGAACGGCTACCCTCATGTGAGACGAGTTCGATTGCTACTTACGATTGCGTATTTCTTTGTTAACCAGAATGTCAACAATAACCGGTGTTGATCGATATGTGGGAGTTTCCCAAAAATTAGGGTTCCTTATTTGGGAGTCCTTATCATGAGGATCCTACTATTTAGGGTCCCATATTAGGTCCCCTATTTCCGGAAACCCCCATATAGCAACTTCATTAACAATGATTCGTAGCTGGGTAAACCCTAAACCCTACACCCTAAACCCTGAACCCTAAACCCTAAACCCTGAACCCGAAACCACAAACCCTGAACCCGAAACCCGAAATCCTTCAGCCCTCTCCTGCAGGAGGTGCTGCTTCGAGTGCACCAACCACACGTGCAGCGCCAGCCAGTAGGTCTGCGCATGAGGCAAAATTCCGTGAAGGAGACACACAAGCGTGCAGGATTTAGGGTAATGTACGTGTCTTTATTAGGATTCTCTATGTGAACCCTAATATTTTTGGGGTTTGTAGGGCCAGGGTTCCTTAATCAGGTTCCTACATTAGAGAGAAGGAGAGGAAGGGAGAGCAGCAATGGCTCAAGAGGTTTCACAACGTTTGAAACGGGTTTAGGGTTCAGGGTTCAGGGCGGCTCTGCAGGGTGAAAGCCCGTCATGGGTGCTGAAGAGGATCTGCATGGAATTAAAGAGCATCTTGATCAGAACTGGTGTGGTTGACAGATTCATCTGGGGTCAGCCCTACAGCACAAGTGGATTTCAGAAATGCCTGAATGCTCAATGCCAAGTTGCTGATGTTTGGCTCTACGCTTGGAGGGCTTCCAGCACAGGACCGTTGTAGACTGTCTACATGATGCATGCAAATCACGTGTCCAGAACGACGAAGGTAGGGGGTCGATTCTGTACATGGGCTTGTTTCCCAACTCGTACAAGATGGAGGGTTCAACATGGAGCCTTCCAGCAACCATGGCGCACGAATACCATCGATAAAGGAGTTGACAGTGATGGCCATAAACACTAAACTCTAATCATCAAAGGCTCTTCGCGATCTGGTGTGCTCGATGCTTTGACGTTTGTGGATCAAACATCGCGGCAAGTCTAGCTTGAAAGAGAGGGCACAGGGTTTAGACTTTAGGTTAAATGCGTAAAGCTTAGAGCTTAGGCCTTCGGGCCCCAGGGATGCGAAAAGCCTTGCAACCTCCCTCAGGGCAGCGCCTGCTGGAGCATCTTGAAGTAGGCGCCCTCTCTAGGCACGGCCCCACTGTTGTGGAGCGGCCTAAGGACTCGGATTAGGCTTAGAGGTTTAGGGTGCTACAGTAGAGGGTTCAGGGGATTCACTGGGTTCCAATGCGTTTGGGCCTAGGATAGCACGAAAACGGTCCGAGTGCCTGGGTTCCTTCAAGAATCTTCGAAGGTCTCATCTGTTCGCAAGGCTTGTCCCGCGTCGAGAACTACTGTAGGAACTACAGTAAAACAGTCATGCCAAAACCGGGAGAAAAACAAGCACTGTCAAGAACAGATTCATAGAATGGCAAAGAGGAACATGTTTCGTGCAAAGACAAAGAGTTTACGACCTGATACCTTGTTCTCTCAGGGGCTCCATGGAACCAGGAATTGCGAATCTTTGACAATGTGGGCTCAACCACTCAGACACAGCCAGACAGCTTGGACTATGAGGATCCATGCGTGTTGCCCTGCCCGTCCCTAGCACGTGAAATGCCCAATCCGGGACTCTTCATGCTTGACGTGCACACAGATATACGATACAGAATACAGTGTGTCAAATTTTGTGTATGTACATGCATCTACATGTACATATACATAAACAAGCACATACATATATACAGACACATACCTAAGACATATAAATGCATACATACATACATACATACATGCATACATACATGCATACATACATATCTACTACATACAGATGTACACACATGTGCATATAAATAGATACATACGTTTATACATATATAGGAATACAG
>CAJNDV010037423.1:1679-19563 GCA_905221635.1 Symbiodinium sp. CCMP2456 | reverse complement strand
TTACATCTGGGGCAGTATTTATAACATTCTTGTATCTTACTTAATTCAAAGTCAACAACTATCTTATCTACATAAACTGTGCTGTGTGTCACAATGTCGAAACAGTGATCGTCGACAGCGGTGCTGATCTGTCACAGCAGTGCGGGTGAAAAAGTGCCCAAGGCGTCGTTTTCTGCCCAGGTCCGTGAAGCAGCGCGGCCGTTGTGGCGGCGCCCAGTGCGTTCATGTGCTGTCAAGCCAGCCGTGACATGGTGCTGATTTGCACAGCCACTGGCATGAATCCATGCCCATCCAAGAGAGAGAGTGCTTCACACCAAATGACAAACCAAATTTGCTTTTGGCTTGTGACAGCAACACATTTGCAAGACTGCGAATCACATCAATGGATTGCTCTACGTCGCTCTTCTGCTAGTGCTCATTGATACCGAGGTCTTCCAGGTGCGAAACCCCAATCGTTTTTGGCAGCCATATGACAAGTCCTTGCAAACTGCATGCTCGGCTCCTGATCGCACATCAGCTTACCTCAGCCCGAGCAGCTGGCAAAAGTGCACAAGTTCGCAGACTACGGCTCGCATGCTGTTTTCTGTCTTGTCGAACAGAAGGACAGATGCTCTCTGTGTGAGAGTAATACGCTGTGGAGTTTAAAAGAAGCTCCCACTGAACACACTTCTCAAGCATCTTCCAAGAGCCTTGGCAGTAAACTAAGGTTGACCTGCAAGGCAATGTGACGGGTACGAGCAAGGAGAAGACGTGATGTCTCTCACGAAGTGATTGCCGGCGGCACTCACACGCCAGCTATAAGGAGATTTCTTTGCGAAGTAACCTTCATGCTTGCACTTGGACATTGCAAGCACGTTAAAGTCCCTGAGATTGCCGCTGGCCGTAGGCCCGCGAATCGACAGTGCTCGAAAGTACCGAAGTCTGACCTATGTTTTGAACGAAGAGCTTTTCAGCCCGGCCACACTTTGGTTTCCAACTGGAGGCGTACATAAGCTCGCAGGGTTCCGCAAAAGGCTCACTTGGAAGTGAGCGAACCCTCTAGGCATCGAAGCCATAGTTCATTAAAAATTATTTGTTTTGTTTTGGGCTTGGTGGAGCTTGTCATTGCTGTCATTGCGGAAATTTGTGCCGTCAGAGGTCCAACGAGCAACTTCAAAGGGACATGCTTCGCAGTGAACTTCAGCCAGTCAAAGCTCGGATTTATGATCTGTAAGGCACTACAGTAAAACTTCTTGGACACATTATCATTGTGCATTTGCAATCTCAGCAGACTCATCATCGAAATGCAAATCAATTCATCTACATGGTGAGCTCTTCACTGCTGTTTGCTAACCGAACGACAACACCTCTGAGCCTTGGACGCTTGGGATCTGGTGCAACTGCGAATGCTACTCTCATCAAGTCTTCACAAACCAACAGAAAGCATTGTGTCATCATCAGCGGCTGGCAAAGAAGTAGTTTCAATGAATCAGGTGATGTCTGAACAGTTGCAGGAGCTGTCTCTCTGCGATCGCTTCCGACAAAAAGGAGTGTGGCTGCTGGAAGAAGCTGAAGCTGTACTTGATGGTATGGCAACAGAGACTGACGCCAGCAGGCTCGAAAGACGCACTTTGGTGCAACGGACGCTGCTGTTGGACTTTTAGAAGGCAGACCCGGAGGAAGCATCAGATTGGAATGGAAGGCAGAGACGGAACCGGCACGGTATTCGACGCATAGTGCTTGGCTTGCGGAATCATCTGAGTTCCTATTGTGCCAACGTGAAGTTCCAAGGCACACCTCTGTTCAGCGTCCTGCAAGCTTCGAACCGACCTTGTGAGAGGTTGTTACCACGAACATGTCATCACTCACTTTGGTTCCAGAAAAGCAAGGCGCAGAAATCCTCCACGTCGACGATCTGGAAGCCGCTGGAGTCACTTCGAACTGGAGAGCTGTTGCTCTCAGTTGTCAAGGAAATATTAGATCTCAGTGCAATGGGTTAGAGACCCAGGCGACGAACTCAATTTCCTGAAGAAGCGCCACGTCCTCTCTCGGTCCATCATCCATGGCAACCAGTCGAGCATGAATAAGACATGCGTCGACATTCTTTTTCGACCTCCAGGCGGACAATCCTGAGGCGCACTTCGCCATACGGTATTACACATGTTGAAACCAACGAGAGGTCGTAGTCTCTTCTTTGCCACTTAACCGGCTACTTACACCAGCACCAAGCCAATGCCAATGCGTCTCCAGCAGTGCGGCAGACTAAGAGTTTTTAGTGTAATAGTGATGAAGGCAAGCATGAAGCCTACCATCTTGTTGAAGCTTTGAGTAATGCTGATTGGACTGGCTGCAAAAGAACCCGAAAAAGCGTATCGGAATCCGCGTTCTTTGGTGAACAGCCAATTGGTCTATTCTGCAGCGTCTATCGCGCTCTAGCGCCGAATCGAAGTACTATGCTGCAATCAGCTGTGCCATCGACGGCTTGCTCATCCGAGTCCGCTCGTGCAATGATTCCGAGAGTGGACACGACTTGGTAGGTCGAGAGAAAGCCGCTGCCCAAGTAAGCGTTCCTCGTTGCATTGGAGACCGCCCGGTCTGTTGGTGTAGATGATGAGCAAAATGATGGAAACAACGAGTCCACGTCCTGGAGCTTCTCTTGCCTTCGTGATGCAGTTGTTCAGATGTGTTGCAGCGTTTGTGGAAGCGTACCCGGCAGCTCTAAGTGCTGCCGTGCAAGTAGTGATTTGCATCGTGCTGTATGTGGCTTCTTGCATCTTTCGGCGAGACTCTCAGCCGACTGTGAACGTCCATATCGGTGGCGTCACTGTGAGCGTGGCTCCATCTGCTCCCCAGACTGCACCTCAGCTTTATCGCAAGGACCGCCTTGTGCAGGTTACAGCAGTGCTGAGGGTTTCGATGCCGAAGCGTGGATCACTGAAGCAGCCCGTGAGGCTCGCATGCAAAGTGTCAAGCCGAACGCAGAGGTGCTTCCAGCAAGACCAAAAGCAGCCCACGAAGTGAAGAGCGCAATGAGCGCCTGCGTATGCCGGAGTCGAGCAACGACCATAAGCAGCTGCCGGTGAAGTTTGGGTGGCAACGAACCAAGGACGGCGTTATCATCGAATCGGATGCGGCGAGCTGCACAGTGCCAACAATGTGGTGAGTTTGAGCCGCGCTGAGACCGAGCACCAAGGCTACACGCCATGCGGTGTGTGCCGGCCGTGATCTTCTTGAATATGCAAACACACTTGTGTCTTTGGGCAATGCAAGCTAAATGCTCATGATGCGACGCAGTGGACATCTGTACATAGTCAGTGGTGAGAACCTCAGGGGATTCACTATTGACACGTGTTGCCTGCTGTACATAGCTTGAATTAAACTATACCGACTGATTGCTACGACCTTGTGTGATGCTTTCTTGAATGATGATTGGCACGGTGTGTCGAGACACACCTCACGCGCAATCTGCGTGTCTATCTTGAAACTGACCAACTTCGAATGTGTTGGCTGTGGAGCAGCCATACATCCGCGTGGACTGGTTTGTGACAACCGTCCGAATGCCAGTTAGGGTGTCCCAATCTTGAGTTGTGATTCCTTGAGTGATCGGTGCGACCGCAACCGCACAGATGAGTCGCTTGTCATTCTTGGACGATGCCTACGCTTGGGTACGTCAAGCAATCTTTGCGTGCAGGGCTCCCGAGCCTTGTATGCAAAGCCACGTAGTTGTAGAGCTGCTGTACAGTCGCAGCTGAAGTATCGAATGAGCCCAATCCGTACATACGTAGCATAACTACCGCTGAAAGGCGTAACTACCGCCATCCACTACGATGCAGACGTTCATGAACTAAGTGCACTTGTTCTGATACCAACGGTGGTGCAAGCTTTCAAACGGTGTTTATGCTGAAAGCACACACCGAGGCGGGGTGTGAAAACTTTGCACTCCTTTACGCCCACCGGTATTTGATGTTTTCCATTTGTTTTACTTTACTCTACTTTCGTCTGCAGTCTCACTTGTGAATCCGAGATTCNNGGTTGCATGTTTGTGTTTTTCTTCAGTTTTCCATAGCACAGTCACTCGAGTATGAGCCACTCGAAATCTATGTGGCTCAGTTTGTCGTGGTTGCGTCTACACATTGTAACATCTGACTTCAGGGTTGCAATGCGTTTTACCGCCAAAAGGAGTGTGTCGACTGAACGCTGTAGGGTGCCTGAAGCCAGATGTTTGATGCGATTGCAGTTGGTGGCTTGAAATACCATGTTTAGAACGACGACTTCCCAGCTTTTGAGGATGAGGCTGAGTGTGTGGAACAGGCGGTTCTTCGAGGTGATGGGAGTCGAGTATGCGAAACGAGCAAGAAGGCCACTAACTTTGACACAGAGAGTTGCGCATGCAGAGTGTAGCGGCGGGACTCCGAGGACCGGCTTGCAAAATTTTCGTGGAACATGCGGACCCACGGGTGTTCACATCCATCAGGAACGATTATTTTGAGATGCAAGCAGCGGATGTAATTGCCCTGTCGGCAGATTTCTTCCACTTGAGCCGAGTCCGCCGGCCATATGTGCAAACATTGCAGCGGACCTTGTCTGAGTCTATTTTTGTAGCATGGATCTTGCCCCCTTGTGTGTTCAATGCAACACGGCACTCCCGTCCCCTGCCTACAAAGCCGGGGTGTGGCGTCCTGGAGGCGTGGTGTTGCCACAACCTCAGATTTCAAGCCCGGCTCAAAATGCGAAGTTGTCGTTGCAGTTTGGCTGGAATTGGCTGCAAGCGGCAGTCAATGCGCAAAAAACAGCACAACTACTGCAATCGCAGTAGTGCCACGCAGCAGGAGCAGCCTGTGAACTTGTCCAAATGTGAACTTGGCCAAATAGGGGGTCGAGTGCAGCAATAAAGCTCTGCCGTCGGGAAGAAGGCCAAAAGCTGTTCCAATCAGAATCCCAATGGATAAACCTGCTCGGAAAAATGAGCTAAGTTGAAAGTGCCCCTCGGTTCAGATTTGCATGGCTGTGTAAGGCAAAAAAACATGTAAATGAGGCCAGTTTAACGTGAAAAATTTAATGTCAAACAGGACGGTGGCGTTCCTAGAGGGTTTTGGGCGTGGGATGTTGGGTTTTAGGGTTTGGTGTCTATACAATCCCGGTATAACCCATAAAGCCATAAATCAATTTCCCGATACCTACAGCCTACAGCTGAAAGCCCTAAGCCTAAACCGTACACCCACAGACTCGCAAAAAAAAATACTTTGGGTCCCTCGAACGAATGAAAGACCAAAATGAAGTTCACGGAGGCCAAGACCTGTTGCGAGAAACGCAGCGCTTTGAGTTTGAGGTCCAGAAATAAGACAAAAACACTTACTTGTACAATGAACAACTTTTAAAGGGTCCTGATCGGGTTTTGGAAGCAGTGCGGCGTTTTGATTTTGTCTGCAAGTCTGCACGCGGCTTGACAGGAACCGAGCAGGACTGGACAGGTTATTCATCCCGTGTGGCCTGCAGGCAAGAAGCCGTAACTACCGACCCAAAAGCTTACGGCAATAACCGACCCCCCTCGGTAATTAATCCGCTGCCCCGCGTCCGCAAAACCTTAATTACCGACCCAGCTTAATTACCGACCCCCCTCAAAAAACTTAAGCTAGCCATTCGCTGCAGGCTCCCTGGTTGTCGGCTCACACCCTAAATCCCTAAACCTGTAATTTGCAAATCCCTAATGCCCCCCCGAACCTTAAACCATGACTGAGCATTGAACCCAATAAAATCAAGACACACTTGAGGCACACAGTGTAGGTTTTTAGGGCTAAAAAAGCTTTAGGAGTTAGGGTTTAGGTGTTTTGAGGGTTTAGGATTTGGAGCTTATTGGAGGAGTATTCGGGGCAGAAACTCTATAAAACCATGGAAGTTGGCAGCGCCGTTGGGACCAAACGTGTTTTCCAAGCCAAACCGTCCAAACCTGCGTTTTATTGCAAACGGTCTGCTCGGAAAAGGAGCAGAGGGTGCAAGGCGTCACCTCTGACAGTAGACAGTGGCAGAAACTCTATAAAACCATGGAAGTTGGCAGCGCCGTTTGGGACAAAACGTGTTTTCCAAGCCAAACCGTCCAAACCTGAATTTTTATTGCAAACGGTCTGCTCGGGAAAGGATTAAAGGGTGCAAGCCATCACCTCTGGCAGTACTATGGGTAGACAGTGGCAGAAACTGTATAAAACCATGGAAATTGGCAGCGCCGTTTGGGACCAAACGTGTTTTTTTCCAAGCCAAACCGTCCAAACCTGAATTTTTATTGCAAACGGTCTGCTCGGGAAAGGAGCAAAGGGTGCAAGGCATCACCTCTGACAGTAGACAGTGGCAGAAACTCTATAGAACCATGGAAGTTGGCAGCGCCGTTTGGGACCAAACGCGTTTTTTTCCAAGCCAAACCGTCCAAACCTGATTTTATTGCAAACGGTCTGCTCGGGAATGGAGTAAAGGATGCAAGGCATCACCTCTGACAGTAGACAGCGGCAGAAACTCTTTAAAACCATGGAAGTTGGCAGCGCCGTTTGGGACCAAGCGTGTTTTCCAAGCCAAACTCGCAAAGCATTACAAACGATCTGCCGGGAAAGCTCTGGAGCTTATTCACCGACCCCGGCCGCCCCGGCCTTATTTTGGGCAAGTTAACAAAGCAGAGGCAGCAGAAGTAGAATCTAAGTAGAATTGCATGCATACTGATGGTAGTAGTGTCAGAAGTGCTAATATTTTTTGGGAAAGCTCTAGTCGTGATGTAGAGTACGCCGTTGACATTGACGGACGGCATTTCCCGACAGCTATTCGCCATATTACTTTCGAGCTGATGAGTTTTTGGCCGTGTCCAAGCTGCAATTGTCGTTGTGCAGTCGTTACCGACCCTAGTGCAGCGTGATCATGCAGCATGCAATGTATTGCTGCATGGTTTTGGTTTTGGCGTGAGCAGAGGAGAAGATGCAGTGGTCTTGGCGAGTGTTCCGCCTGGCTTCCGTCCACGTCGTGGTGTTGGTACTGACCCCAGCAGAAGCGGCAGATATAATTTTCGCAGGAGCATGGGCATGGCATATGTTGAAGCGGTGGGCGGATGCTCGTGATTTGACATCCAGATGCGGGAGCTTGAAGCTCTTTGGAGGAGCACTTGGGCTGTTCAGCATGGGCAAGGGCAACCGCGGAACCCGAGAATATCTCGCTGACAGCGGGGTTGGGCAAATTTTGAGTGGTTATGCTGTTACCTTGCTACACATCAGCATGACGAGATCTTTGCTGAGGCCAAGGCCAAGGCTCAAGCCGAGATTCAACAAAGCCTCGAAAGCCGCACCTCGGTTCGCATTGTTGCGATCTCGAGAACTCCATTGGTTTAAAGTTAAAAATTCTGTTTATTGATGATGTTATGGTCTGTTGCAAGGTCACATTTTCGTCGTGGCAACTTGGCTGCCTCGTTTGTTCTCTGGAGTGGTTGCAGCCAGGGCATCTGATCTTGCCAGGTCGGGGCAACTACGACCGACCAGCCGCGCCCTTTTGTGATGATTTGCACACCGCACCCTGCACACCGATTCTACGGATTCTTCCAGTTGTACACGCTGACAGCGGGCGAGGAAGACCTAAGCTGCCAGGCCATGGTTACGTGCACAATGGGAACAGTTTGGCATTCGGTACGTGCCTGTGTGCGTGTCTGAGTTTCGTCATGGGATTTTTGAGGGTTTGCAAGTTTTCTCCTTCTCCTTCGCCGATCGAATCCTGCGTTCAGGATGGTTCAGCCTCACCCTGTTTGGTCGCAGCCTCTTCAGCAAATGGCAGAGGTCCGTGAGTAACACTCTTTCTGGGTGTGTATTGTCTGCTGGGCCAGCTGGCAGGAGATGAATGGTGCCTTTTATCCAAATGTGGCAGCTTGCCAGCATTGCCGGTCACTGCGAAAGCGCAACTGAAGTACCTGACAATACCTGCCTGTCCGGGAGAGTCAGCGTCACACGTGGTCAGGCCTGGACGGCAGACGGAATCAAGAAAAGGCAGAGATATTCAGCAAAGTCTTCAGAGCTTGCATCGGGCAATTCGGGTCAGGCTCAACGTGGCCTCCAACCCACTCTACGGGACTGGTTTGGACAGCATCTTCCGCACCCGCGGCTTGCATGACACGTGTCCGACTGAGCATGTTCGCAGCCGCCAGAGCCACATTGTCATGAGCCCACTGGAAGCACACCAGGTCTGGCATGCACAGTGTGCGTCTACTTTTCTTCGCTGGATTTTGCAGTTCTTGTTGCTAATTGGTGCCTGCATGTTAGCCGCACAGTACTCAAGTTTTGCAGGGGACGGCAAACAGACGAGGGCGGTTGCCACAATGCCCAGACACGAAGTAAAGTTACCCTAGCATTTGCCCCAGACTCGAACCCAACCTTGAAACTAAACCGTCCATGGGCAGCGCCAATGTCAGATTTGCAGCCATCCAGAGCTGGAGCGCAAACCAGACGCACAGAAGCTGCAGAAGCAGGCTTGAGGCAGTGGATTCTCGGGACACTGCAACGTCTGGCCGGCGGTTCGCGAGCTGCAGGGCCAATTCGGGCCAGTTGGCGCTTGATTCGACGATCGGTGACCGGTGCCGCACCTGTGCGGCTGGATCCTTTCGGTACTGCGGAGCTTCTACACAAGGCCTTGAAGGATCTTGCGCTGACGAGAGAGCAGCAGGATGTGTTCGAAAGGGTCGTGGCCTGCAATGCTCACTTTTGGCAAGTCGCTGTTGATGGATGCCTCGATGGCTCCCCGCCGTGGCGGCGGCACGTGGCTCTCAACCTGGCCCTTCTTCGAGTCTACCACCGCCACCTCGCAGCCCTGCGCATCGTGGATGGCTTGTCACATGGCTCCGTCCTCTCTCTTTCCTACTCCGAAGCTTTAGAGGCTCTGCGTTACTGTCGCTGGGCTCTTGCGGTATATGGCGGACGGGGGCTCCGTGATGGGACCGAGAAGATCGACTCTGAGGGTACGAGCAAGATGGCAGAGCCTCCGAGCTCGAGCCAGCCGGACGAAGAGGAACGTGTGGCCATGGCTGCTGCTGTAGCCGAGTGTGAACCTGATGCCATTCTCGTGTCAGACATGGATGATGCAGCACAGGCCAGTGACCCGTTGTGCCCGCGATTTCTGCTCGCGGAGGATGTCCAACGCCGAGAGCTGATTCTCTCTGTAAGAGGCACGCAGTCACTCTCAGATCTCTTCGCCGATCTGGTGGGCGATGCAGAGGACTTTGCAGGTGCCAGAGCCAGAGCTGCTTACACGGAGCGACACCAAAAGCAAGAACGACAGCGGTGCCAAGAACAACAAAAGCAACATGCACCAAGGACAGAAAGATACAGACCCGAGAACTCCTGCACAACATGCACTCTTGTAAGAACCGCATCAACACGTAAACATGCAGTGAGAGGTGAAGCCTTAAGGCTTCTACTGCTATTCTACTCTGATGCACATGGGCAGGCCTTTCCGTTCGTTGTTTTGGTTAGTGCGACTGTGGAAGTGCCGGGCACGGAAGAGGGGCGCTTGTTCGGCAGGTGGCAAAGCCCATTCGGGCATCCTGCAGACGGCTCGCAGGCTCCTGGACCGCTTGCATCCACACCTCCAGGAAGGCCATCCGGTTCAGTTCACGTAGCAGAGTCTTTTGGAGTGGTGCCGTAACGGGTCTCGCTTTTTGAAGGCTTTAGCCGCCTGGACGAACTGGGCAACAGCGGAAGCAGCCCATCTAAGTCGAAGAAGCGCCTTGTCCTCTGTGGCCACTCCCTCGGTGCCGGAGTGGCTTGGAGTTTTATTTTGTGGAGTGCGGTCGAAAACGCACCCGTGGCGTTGGGCTCTGTGTGTCCTTTGGATTGTTTTTGAGCAGTGCCGTGAGGTTTGCGAGCTCTTGGCGATTCTGATGCTTGGTGGCGAGGATGCAGCCTGGACGCTACCAAAAGGCACCGAGCTGAAGGTCTTCCTCTTTGCGCCTCCTCCCGTCTTCGGGAGCGAGCCGCGTGGACGGCGGTCGAGGAAGGCTTTTTCGCCGAGACAAAAACGGGGGGGGGGGGGGGGNNGGCATTGCGTTCTTCCGAGGCCCGTGCAGCGAGCCAGCAGCTTCTCCCGGCTCTGGAGCTTCGGATTCCGTCCTGCGGTTCCTTCAGCGGTGCAGAGGGCCAGGGATTCCTCTCTCGCGGCTCGGCTCTGAGGAGGCTGGTAGCCACTGGTAGCCTCGAGCCGCGTAAGGCACTGCTCAGGCCTTCGCCATGAACTACGACATCATTCCCAGAACATCATTGCACAACGGCTACAAGCTTTTCCAGGAAGCGAGGGCCATCGACGACTTCGTTGACTGGGGCAAGAGGGATGTCCTTCGCAAGTTGGGCCAAGTGGATGCAGAAACGCAGGCGCGACAGATCATCCTTGTCAAAGCCACAGCTTCGCATGTCGCACCACCGATAGGCAGCATCTGGCAGCATGTCAGGTGGCTGTGGCTCGCGAGCTCGAAGATGCCCTGTGCAAGGGAGCATCGACAAGGCCTGCAACAGGCAACCCGTTCCCGGTCCAGCACGCCGTCACCTCCCGGCTGTGCCACGTCCTGCTGGTACCAGGCGAGAACTTCCCAGGGTGTACTGGCAGAGTCCTGCATGCTGGGAGCCCGGCAGGTGGGACTGCTAGCTTTTCTTCTTCTGGACAGTCCTCGGCCCAGAAAAATGCACGGGTGCATTCTCGGCTTCTGCGTTGTGATGCCAAGCGAAGCTGCGGTGCACAGTGAGGTTGCATCCTGCTGAATGCAGAGACGGAGAAGATGCAGTAGGCAAGGAGTCAGGGATCTCCAAGCGTCTTTAAACCGTCGCCCCCTGAACCAGATCACAGAGCCCACGGCCGCTGGGTGCTGAAGCGCTCAGATCACCTGCGGCAGTGGCGGCGGCGCTTTGCATGGATTGAGGCCTTTAGACCGAAGACGTCGGATTCATGCTTAGCCTCAGAGTGTGCACGTGAGGCTGGCGAGTTGTGCTTCGCAGTGTCTCCAAAGGACCCCTGCCCTCAGCTGAGCCTCATGTTCTAACGAGGCCCATCTGGAAGGGCACAGGGCGGCAGGGAGCCCTACAACGGGGTCCTGCAGGATCCGCTGCGATCAAGCGTACCCCTGACGGCCGACAGCACGTTAATCATGCTGCTCGGAACCTTGGCTGGGCTGCTTGATTTCATGACCCGTCTGCTGCCTCCCCTAACATTGTTGTTTTCGAGACTTTCTCGGCAGTGTTGAGGTGGACGTGTAAGCTAGGCCGAACTTTTTTAGTCGTCTCTCAGAGTATGTGGACTATGTGGACTCAGGACAGCCAAGTAGTCTGCCGTTCCCCGTTGGCATGGGGCCGACGATGTCCTTCCGTGCCAGCGAGCCCAATTCAGGACGACATTTGAACTTGCGAGCCTTGCTTTTGCACTTCTGACGTGCAGCCAGCAGGAACTAACACGGAGTTGACGACGCCAGCTGCTCGCGATTTCGCAACGCCGTGGGCGTTCCGTGTGCAGACTGCAAGCACCTGGTCAGGCCACCCTGGCCTGTTGGAGTTCCAAGAACAAGCCCAACTGTTTTGACCGAGATATCGCGCAGGCATCGAGCTGCTTCCAAGTACGGGACAAAGGCAGGCTTTGCCTGCTGTCCGGAGTTGTCTGGCCGCCGAGGTCTTCCTTTGTACAGAAAGCGCATCTCTGTCGCATGTGATGACACGTCAGCTCATGAGCTGAAAGCCGTAACAAAGAACTTCCTTTGCTAATTTTGTTGCTACATGACCGGTATTTGACGATGCAACCAGTCAGATTCTGGGATGCCGGAGAGTCCTGGGGGTACCTAAACTAGCCGCTTGCATTGCTGCCTACACCGACTAGTACCCCAAGTATTCAGTTTAGCAATTGGGGTGTGAGCACTTGACCGCAAATTCCAAACACTGAAACCCGAAACCCGAATCCCTAAACCCTAAACCCTAAACCCTAAACCCTAAAGCCCTAACCAGAAAGCCCTAAACCGGCTCCGAAAGCCTCTTGGCCAGCAGCAGCAAAGAGTCGTGTAGCCCTTAAACCCCCGAGCCACAAAGCCTAAGCCCCTAAACTAAACCTCCAAATTTCAAACCGCAAATCCTACTAAGTCTGTAAACCGCTCGACCATGGCTGCAGATATGCAGGTTTCCGAAAGCAAGTCGGGAGAGCCTATTCAGGGGTCCTTCTAAGAAAGATCCTATTATTTTGGGTGTATCTCAGATTCCCATGTTTAATGAAATATTTCGTCGACAGTGTTCCACTGCTACGGGCCCCGTGTCTTGGGGGGACAAGGCCAAAGCCCTTTAACCAGGACCCCTTCACCGTGTGCTTGGGGCGGTTGGGCCGTTTGTCTAATCTTCCGCGAAGTGACAGTGTGTCATGTGTTTTTCGATTGCGCTTATTTTCCGGACGTGACTTGACCCTGCACACTAAACTCTAAACCCTAAGCTTGCATGATACGCGGAAATGCATGTATGAACCACACCAAAGGATAGAGCAGCAAATGCAGCCAGCAAACATGTCTATATGCAGACAGATTTACAAGCACGCGTGTAGCTTACTTTCTTGCGGTCTAGGGACCCTTGTTTAAGGGTTACTACAGTGTAGGGGTTTAGGCATGTTCATTGTCGTGGTATGTTTAGACTAAAGAGTTTGGACCCAGGCAGCCGAGCGCGATGCTTGGCTCGTGGACCTGGCGGCCGCCGTCCGCGCCGCGCGGCAGCGCTGCATCCGTGGCCTGGCAATGCCATCGGTGCCGGGGTTTGTAGAGTGGGTTTTATTGGGGATTCAGCGCCTTTAGGGGTGGGGTTACAAATGCTTAGGGTTTAAGTTTAAGGTTAGGCCTCATGTGGGATTTGTGTCCGAGACTGGCAGTGCAGCAAGTCTGGATAGAGCATCACCTGAAGACTACGCCTGAATGGCTGCAGGCTAAGGCGGTTCAACTCGTCTCTACGACCCAAGAGTCGATCTGCAACGTGCTTAATTGGCGGTCGGTGTGGAACACTACACTACAGTTGGTACTCCAGCACTTGCACACAGGAGATGACCGCATGAATTGAGAGTCATGCAAAGGCTGCTCGTGCTTTGAAGTTCAATCCCCGACATTCACGTTCAACATTTGTTGGGTGACGCCTGGAATCCGTGAAAAAAACAGGTTCCCACCTGGACCCCTTCTCAAGCGCTTCTCAAAATGCCAGATTTAAGTTCGAGGCTGAACTGGATCTCCTTGCAAACCAGGCCAACCGCTACGTTCGTTTCCAACCATTTTTTTTGCGCCCATCAGGTGTGCTGCCTGCGGTGCCTTCCGAAGACTTTGGCCGGGAGGCATTGCTTGCGGACGGGTTAATGAACGACCACGATGCTGGGCGATATGAGGTCGCGCTTGAGGCTCGCCGAATCTCAATGGTTGAGTATGCAGGTGAGAGAGAGGCCTTTCCGGTGCACTGGTTCCCATTCCCAGGCCCTTATCGAACAGCTGCGCTGCGTGGAGTGCCCGGAAGAGGAAAACAACGAGCTGCCCATTCAGAGACATGATATGCAGAGCGTCAGGGTGCGGACTGGCTGAGAATCCGAACCGTGACTCTCATGATTGCCCTTTGCGAGGTCAATAAATGCCACCACTGTGGACATAGCACGGGTCTTCCGTCGGTGCCTCATACTCTCATCGGCAGCGCCTCATCTTGGGCACTCCCCGACTCTGCAAAGCCCAGGCGAGAATATTCGCGAAGGTGACGAGGTTGTGGCAGCCTTAGAGTCAGCGAGTCGTTTCAGCTCGGAAGCTGTAGCTCACGGCCCACATTCACTATCATTCACTCCGAGGTCATGCGGATGGACTGCGAGGGTTCCGAGTACGAGCTCCTCAGGCATGGATTGGCACTGCACTCATCCTGAAAAAGCTATGCGTCATCACTTATGTTCGGCTGTGGGAAAGAACCAAGTCGAGCTACCGACGGCGCGTCATACACCATACTCCGTTTACTTAGGGATAGAGATAGATACAGCCCCAGATGACATGCATTGATGCAAAATGGGTTGGAGGGGCTGATAATAAGGTATATATATACATACATACATACATGCACACCTTAACTCGGAGCAAGAAACCAGTTTACTTATGCATGTTGCACTCGAGGGGGAATGCTCAGCAGATGTTTAAACATCACAGTGTCACAAAGTCTGCGAGGGTTGCTGTTGCATAAGACTCAGATTTTTCAGGCAGGAGGCATTTGCAATCCGAGCCGTAAAGTGGAGCTTCTTGGAGTTCTCTTCCAGCCGAGCCGAAGTGATCTGCTGTACACAGCACGAGTCCACAGTCAAAGCGGCGGGGTGCAGGCACCTGATGCTTTCCGGTTGGCTGTGTAAACTTCGCCGGCTGTGCGCCACGAAGAGCTGCAAGTTGTTTGGAAATTCGTTGGTTCTACGCCAAAATGGTTCCGCGGCAGGTACCTGGAGGCTAGGACCTCGGCAAGGGGAAGAAGAGTCTTGCTTTTCAGTCGCATTCTCCTCGCAGGCTCATGCAATGTCTCGACCGAAGCTGAATAGGCCTGCATAATCTGCGTGCGTGCTTGCATCATCGAGTCTAAATACCGACAAGGAACGAGTATGCAGAGGGCAGTGTGTGCACCGAGAAGGCTTCAAGTGCATGGGCAGTTGCAGGTTTCGGACTTTCGACGTGATTCTGCCATGGCTGCTGGAGCCGTGTGGAACGGAGGCGGAGCATGGTAAATGCGTTGCGGCATTACAGGACAGTTGCTTGTGAACAGGTTTATGTGGACACTGGCTACCACAGTACCTCTGCTGCTCTGCTGAGCTGCATCGTTGTAGTGGTGCTTCAAGAGCTAAGATACAGCAGAAAGCCTTGCGCTTTGGCCAAAGCAAGACGGTGTTTGCCGTTGGTGCCCAATGCTGCTCCTGGGCTGCACGAACCCAGCCGTGAAGCGAGCCTGTCCCAAAGTAGGCGGCGGCCAAGGTATGTTCCCTTTCAGGGGGCGAGTCCTCGTCGGCGTGGGCCTGAGCAGACTGCGAGGGCTGTGGGGCCACGTTGCTGTTCGGGTCGCTGCTGGCAGGTGCCCAGCAGCTTCAATAAGGCAGGGGCTGGAATTCGCATCGTTTGTGCGGCCCTTCGTTTCTCTATCGAGAGGCAGTGCTTTGATGCCACCTACACCTGCGAGTTGGGACTGAGCTTTGCCGTGCACAGAGGCTCTCCGTCGGCTGCAGGGGATTGCCGCTTGCCGAGGCGCTGTTGCAACGTGGAACGGTTCGGGCCTCTCGGTGACCTGGACTGCTGGCGGCGCGGCAGGCGGCGAGATCACGCAGCATGCGAGAGAGACGGAGAGAGACAGAGAGGCAACTCCCCACCGCAGCCTTATGGAAAGAAAGAGAGAGACAGAGAGAGAGAGAGAGAGAGAGAGAGGGGGGGGGGGGGGGGGGAGCTTGGTTAGCAGCCCGGAGTCCCTGCAAGGGGCGAGAAGTAAGAACCCTGTGGAAAGACAGAGAGCGGCCTGGAGCCCCAGACCTCGCCAGCAAACGGCCTGGAGTGTGAAGTTCCGAAGTGCGAAAGAGTGGAAGAGTGGAACGGCTTCGAGCGTTTCGGGCAGAGCAGGCCCATCGCAGCCGGAACCTCAGGTGACCTTGCAGACAGCTTTCTCCACTCATAGATACCTAGATACCGAACCTCGTGTCAGCATCCCTTTTCTTGGACTTGTACCATTCTCCGAGCCAGTGTTGACTGCAAGGGCAGCTGCGAGAGGGAGCGACATGTTGTGTGTCATCCTCCGATGCGAGGGAAGCAGATTGAAGAGTGGTGGGCTTGGATATTCCTTGCCGAAGGCTCCAGCCTGGGACGGCATGAGGGATAGTGCTCAGCAGCGTGGTGTGTTGCCTACGTGGCTGGCTCAAAGGATGTGCTGCAGCGCATCCTTGACACCTCTCGTGCGCTGCCCGATTTTGGAAAATGCACTCAGCGAGGAAGGCAAGCTTTGGCTTCAGCCAATCGGTTTGGTGAGGGGACGGCGAAGCGATTCTGCGATTGGTCGGTGCCCAGGCACCGGGAGTTTGCATGCCTTTCCGGGGTAGCATCCCGTCCGTTCCGTCACAGGCCACGCCGCCCCATCCAGCGATTTTCTCTTACGAGATGTGCTGTGCAAGCATGGCGGTGGTCCGAGCTGTCAAGGAGAGCCGGAGCTGGAGAGCGCTTTCCTTGTTCTGCCCGAGGTTGGAGAGTTGGTCCCCGGCCTTTCTCCGTTCTTCCACCACCAGAGTTCCGGTGAATACTATGGAGCCGCGGCTTGTTCTCTAGGGAAGGGGAGGAGAAGCGGGAGGTAGCAAATTTCGAGCCACGGATCAGCGAGTGCCGCGACACGGAGGCGAGACTAGCGTGCTTTGGCATGCTGCAGATGCTAACCACTAAACGACACTACCATACGCTTTTGACAATGCATCTTCAGAGATTCAATCTGCAGCACTGCAGCAAAGGCAAATAAACAGGAAAGAAGCCACATGTAACAGCCAATGTCCAAGTAATTCGGAAGCAAGTGAACACACAACCAAACAGACGCGCCTTCACGCCTGCCCGTGTTAAAGACACACACACACACAAATACACACACCATACGCGCTGAGTAGAGACCCCTCGCCCCTCGTGCTTCACCGCCAGGAGCCGACGTCCGCGCCCAGAAGCCGCAAGCCGCCCGACCTTGGGCCGCCAGGGCCTCCCGTCGTCGAAGCACCCAATGCTGGCAGGGACAGTGTCATTAGCAGCCGCTTGCGCTTGCACATCAACTCAAGCAGCTCTTCCTTCGTGCCGTAGCTCCAAATAGCGATTCCCCGCAGCAGTTCGCCAGTGCCGCCATGATGCAGCTCCTCTGGTTCACCGCTTCTATGCTAATGGGAGCAGCAGGTTTTCATGAACATGGACACTGCAGCACAGTCTCAGATGGCGCCGCTGTCCGTGCCAGCGAGGGCGATGCTTCAGAACTTTTCCAGTTGGAAATGAGCAGAACTCTCTCGGCATCTCTCTCTGGTGGCGTGCTTGGCCCTGGCCCCCCTGGCAACGCTGGCAATTCCGGCAACTCGGGCAAAGATCCCGATACTCCGGCTCCGAACCCGCCAAACGAGACTTGCGACGCCGAGTAATGCAGCCAAAGCGACATCGAGGAACCAAATTTTTCAAAGTGCTGGTTCAATGGAGGCAGCAATCCTTGTCCCGGCGACACGGCCAACAGCCAAGGTTGACACGTCAGGCGAACCGCTCGAAGTCTGCTTCGACGTCCCGACGGGAGTCTGCCCGACACAGGTGTGCATCAAGTCCGGAAACGGTGGTATACTCTGTTACGATGGTATTGAGAACTGCTCGGCGCCAAGCATCAACCCCAACGACACCATCTGCACAAACTACACCGGCAGTGGTCCCTTTTGTGTCGTGGCCACAGTCGTGGCGGGAAACAACGGCAATTTGAGAGCCATCAGTAATTTCGCATTGACGTGGGACTGCTGCGAAAGCTCGCCTTCATCGACCACTACAACGACGACTACCACCACAGTGGAGCCGACTACAACAACCACCCTGGCTCCTACAACGACGACGACGACACCTGCACCTACGACAACAACCACTCCTGCACCTACTACAACAACGACGACTCCGGCACCTACGACAACCACGACTCCCGAGGAAACCACCTCCACCACAACATCAACCTCAACAACGGCAACGATTCCTGATGTACCAACCACTACAACCACCATGGCTCCCACAACAACCACGACTCCAGCACCTACGACAACAACGACTCCAGCAGCAACGACAACCACCACAGTAGGGCCGACTACAACAACCACCCTGGCTCCTACAACAACGACGACACCTGCACCTACGACAACCACGACTCCA
>CAJNDV010037421.1:0-15328 GCA_905221635.1 Symbiodinium sp. CCMP2456 | reverse complement strand
GTGTATGTTCACATATATATATATATATACATACATATGTGGGGGCACACAACAGACAATTAGATATACACATGTACATATATATATATATGTTTGTTTATACAGAGACATATCCTCATGTCTTCATATGCTTGTGTGTGTGTCTGTATACAGACGCATAAGCATGTAAAAGCATGGATGGCCATAACGGAAACTTCGCACATGCACTTGTACATGCTTAGTTTTGTTTTTGTATGTATACATGTATTCTCTCTCTCTCTCTCTTTCCCTATACAGTCAATCAATAGATATCTATGTATATATATATATATGTATGTATATATATATACACACATACACACATACACACCTGTCTACACGCATGCATGCATGCATGCATGTAAGTATGCATGTATGTATGTCTGTACGTATGTATACACACGTTTACACACGTACAACTTGAGCTCAGGTGTGCATAGGCATGAGCATACCACGCATATTTCGGCACACCCGGCATGTGCGTATCACAAGGCAACATATGGTAGACGAAAGTATCGCGCGGCGCTCGACAACAGAACTCAGGCCTTGTTGAGGCTTCGGATGCAGTGAAGCAGCCGCTTGGCAGAAGACAGCCTTTTTCGGCATGATTGTCATCTGAACCAACGATGAAGCGCCTGTGGTTTCGACGGTGTCCACTGATTCAAGCTTGGTGTGGCTTCACCGGGTATCGGCTCATCGAGCAAGCAAGCGTGTGAGGCCTTTATGGCGAGTTACCCAGGAGTGGCTCCGGTTGATTACGACTCCGGCTTGGGCCAAGGTAGTAGAGTCTTAATACCAACCCTGCCCCAGCACTGAACCGCGGGACCGACGCTGTCGGCTTGTCTTCAGGCTGTTCAAGTATTGCTTCGACCCCATTGTGGGCGGCCATGGTAAGCGCACTTTCAACAAGCGAAAGGGGCTCTGCGCGCTGCTCATCTGGGCATTGCAGCTTGTCTGCCGCAATGTGTTCACATGCGTAAGTACCTGTGGAGACGTAAGTTCTAGTTCAGAGGAGCTATTTCGTGGAAGTTTTGATTGACGTATGATTTGCACCTCCGATTTCAAGGAAGAGGAAGCAATTTCAATCAAGTACAGCTCGATACGTGACACACATACACATATCCAAAGAAGAAGGCTGTCTGTTTGTGGAGTCGTTACCGGGAATCTATTTCAGACGGCAGTGCCAAATGTCTAATTGGCTCCAAGCCTGGCAACCCACCACGAGCTGCACCCTATACCTACTTGTAGTTTCCAGGAACCTTCAGCTTAGAGGATCTTTACTGTTTGTAGCTGTTCTCTGAGTCCGCGAGAGAGAGTCAGAGAGAGGGAGAGAGCTGTTTTGTAAGGTGTTGTTTAAAAGGTTAGGTATGTGCAGCAAACACACGGACAAGTTGAAACCACCCAGGCGCGCGAATATACCATCACGGCAGTCGAGGCAAAATCAGACGTGAACCGTAAACCATCGCTTCCGTGGTTGCAGTCGCGGAGAGACTTCGCGACAAGAGTGCTAATATTCGCAAGTCATGTCCACCCTTGAACAACCACTTTGTTTTTCATGCTTTGGTTGTCTCAACTTGATTTCCAATCTTTTTGGTCGTTCGAGTTTTGTCGCCGTTGTTTGTTGTTTTGCTTATGTGTTCGGTGTACTGAGTTCCCTTCGGTCTTCTCGAGTGTTTCACTGGAATGGCTTGGCCCTTGCACAACCATTCTAGCAGCGGCGTCTCGCAGCAAGAACATGCGGATTGCAGCGGTCCTGCCATGAAGCTAAATTACGCGAAGCTCGAGGCTCTGACAATCAGCGCACACAGATGCAAACGGACAAATGTAGATGCAGACCAACAGACAGAGACAGACAGACAGACAGACTGACTGACTGACTGACTGACTGACAGACAGACAGACTGAGACACAGACAGACAGACAGAGAGACAGATCAAGACATGTTAACGCATCTCAACACAGGTGCTGTCAACGCGAGCACACACACCCACAGACGCATGTGTGTTTACATACGTCAATGCGGTCGTTTGTGGATGCAACTCTCTGGCGTTGCATAGCATCATTCTTGCCATGATCAATTTAACAACACTTGCTGGTCATGAGGACTGATAGTGTTGTCGCTTTTAAGGCAATTCAGACTTTTTGCAGGCATGCCTAGCAGTGCCCCATTCGAGGCGAGGCCAACTCATAAAGTCGAAGAGGGATTTTGTAAAAACCCTCGTTGAAAGTCGAAGCAGAACTGGGCCAAGGCATCTTACGCCTGGTCTCTGGATTGATGTCACCAGCCAGGGTGCTGCCGAGTTGGCGAGTGAAAAAAACGCCCAAGTTGTCGGAAGGCGGGAACGGTGCTCATGTCTGTGTGTACTCTGTCACTCTCAGGGTACTCTCCGGATTTATGGTGCGCCCTTCGAGGTACATTGGCTGCAAAGTAGAGCCCAAGAAGGAGACTGATGGAACATCAAGTCTCCGTGCCCCTGGGACGAAGCCCTCCTGCTTTCTATCTAGTACGAAGGTACCAGTCAGAGCCTTCTGTGCTGAGCCGCGGTGGTGTGAGTGGGCGACTGAGGTGATTCTGAAAGGCCCTCCCAATTTCGATGAGCGTGCGGCTGCGAAGGGAGTCGGGCGAGGAGCTAGAAAGAAGAGATGATAAAGCCGAGGCCACGCTGCAAATCATCACCGCTAGCCTACTAATATTGCCGCGACTATCATTACTCTCCCTCTTATTGTTACTCTTGAAATCGCAACAATGTCTCTATTTCTACTGTTATTGCTGTGGCGAGTACCATCACTAATACAAGTACTATTGCTGCTGCTGCCACTGGCTTGCTCATCGTCCTCAGTCGCCACCTCTCCCACCATCAGCGTTTTTAAGTTTACACCCAGCCTTAGAGCCACCACCACCATGAAGTGCAGTCCACTGCGCAATCAGCATTGCGTCACAAATTCGCACCATCACCATCATCATCACTAGCACCGCTGCTGAAAGCATGATCCCTGTCGCTGCGTCATCATCACTACCATCATTCTAGTTTGCGGGTTTTCATGCGTTTGAATTCCAGAAGATTGCAGAAGGCAGAAGCAACAGATAAGCATATGCAATGGGGACATGGCCAGTCACTACTTTCTAGCAGTTGATCGCTAGGGCGACTGAGACTTAGATTTGCTCCTGGTCCTGACATAGTAGTCTGGCTGCCAAAGTTGTGCTGGCCAGAGCGTCGAAACCATGAGCTGTTTCACCCCATCTTGGCGCACGTGGCAAGGCATAAAACGATCTGCCAGTTGGTTTTCGGCATTTCCAGTCTTGATGTGTTGTTCAATCTGTTCAATCTTGCCAATGTTCTTCTGTCGCTTTGGCTAAGGACCTCTGTGCTGCCGCGAGGCACTTGGGCTACGTCGGTGTGAATCACGAAGTAGATGGCTTAGAGTCAAGCGGCCTGCCCGGTGAAGCCATCCGCATCTGAAAGCAGAAGTGTTCGCACGACAAATTGAGGCATCAATTCAAGTCGCGAGCCAGCTGTGAGAAACCCAGAGTAGCTTCGGGTTCACGCCTTCCTCGTGGTACCTCGGCTAGATGGCATAGCCCAAGGTCAGAATATCATACTCTGGACCTGGAAGAGTTCGTGGTTTTCTTGGAACAGTATACCATGCAAGAGCAGGCCGTGCCGAATTGAACATGGCGGTGTTAAGGAGCATGAAGCGCGTCCGGCATCCTGTCGGTTGCATGTGTAGGCGGAGATAGAAAGAATATTCGCCAACTATGCTGGCAAGTTCTCACAGAAGGCCGGTGGATTCAAAGATTTGTGATCAAGAGCGAATCCAAAGCTTTCAGGTTCCTCTGCGGGCTGTACCTGCAATTGCCCACGACCTTGGCGCAGTCCCTATACCAGTCGGTAGATGGACGGTGAAAATATGTAGTCAGATCAATCTACAGCAACAGCTCTTGTATAATGACCCAGTCCCGTACAGTAACGTTTCGGCTTCCCTAGCACATCGCGTCGGCTTCTTCGAAGTCCATCTGCTTTGGGGGGGGGCTCTCATCAAAACCGCAAAAGCCGCTCTTACAGAAAAGGCGTAGGCTTAGGAGAGCCCGGGGCCATAGTTTGATGCCGGATCCACTCCGTCCCGGCAGATTTTCAACGGGGCAGCTTCATGACCCGGATCTCAGGTCTTACGTCCTTGCAGGCAGCTATTTCCGAGTCCTTGGACGCAGCTCAACTGTCCTCTCACAAGGCTTGCAGCAGTCTTTGTGCTGCACATTTCCCGGGCTTTGGACTTGACGCAAGTCCCTGCGTGCAGGCGCTGTCAGTGAACCAGCTGCGGGCATTCTTGGCGGCCCACCTATCCGCGGAAGGCAGCAACAACTCCAGAAATGCTTCAAGTATAGAAGGCTGCAACGTGCTGAAGGGGAGTCTTCCCCAACAAGACGAGTGATCGGTGCAGAAGATCTGTGTTCGCACATACATAGCGGTGTATTCTTTGTGCAGCACAAGTTGACAGCTCCAGCACGAGACCTGAGCTCAGCCTGAAGGTTACACCAAGGAGGAGCGCGACCGTGCGCGTCAGGCCTTTGACCAGGTGCGTGAAGGCGGGGCTTCTCATGACAGCAGCCATCGTTTCAGAACAGCAGAACAACGGTGGTGCGGCAAGTGCTAGCCGGCTTCGTGGGAAGGCTTGGCAGTTAACCGTTAACCTGCTGAAGCGAATTGCTGCTAATGACTCTGTTGGTGTCCATGGGGCATGCAGTCTTGCAATGCACCAGGAAAGTCCGATCTCCCGCCGCGCAGTGTGGGCGATGCTATGGTCCTCCTTTGCTCGGCTTGCAAGATTGGCGGTTCGGCTTGTGCAGTTGCTCACTTGCCAGGCTCTTTTTCGAGGGGCAGATGCTCGCCAAGAGTGGGACGACATATGGCACAGGCATGTGAAGCTTGCGATGAGAGGCATTGAGCAATCTCTCGGTGACCCTTCATGCAAATCGCGAGAAGCAGCGAGTGAGGAATCATTGTGGCTTGAACTCATGCAGTTGGACGTTGGAATGACCTGAAACTTGTTCGGACAAACAGATCCCAGCAGTCGGTACAGAATCTAGAGTCGAGTATAGCCTGTGACAAAAGACGTGTCCAGCCGTTGCTCATGGCTTTTCTGCAAGCGTTGCCTGGCGAGCTTCTCACCATCCCGGAGGACTTGCGACTTAGTTCGACTGCGACAAGACTTGAGAGTAGTGCCAGAATTCCATGTGTCATTGGCCTGTGACGATGATGATGATGATGATGATGATGAGGACGATGATGATGATGGAAGACGCCACCGCCGACGAAGGTGGCTATGTGCCAAGGCTGGCAGGAGTGCAACAAGGATTGGGAGGAGGAGCAGCGGCGCTGCTAGCCGAAGAAGTTGCAATCGGGTAAGTGCCACCACGGTACACTTACTTCTCCCGTCCGCTGCCTGTAGTAATGCTGCCGCTACTGCTGCAAATGCTGCAGGTGCTGCTGTTAAATGGCAATGATGATGAACGATAGTAGTGCAAGGAAGAAGCCCGGCAGTAACAGTGCCAATGATAGCGCTCACTACAACCGCCGGAGCAGAGCTTATCTTGAGAAGGGTCATAGCATGAGAAAGTGCTAACTGCAAACAAATGATGACAGTCGTGTTTGTGACTATGCTGGGGATGACTGCTGTGCTCAATCTAGTGCTGAAAATGGTGGCGGCTGAAGAAGAGCAGCTACCTGGTTAATGATAATCAGACCGCAACCGCAACGTTGCAGGGTTAAAACATTGATAGATGCATGATGTAAACATTGGGCGATAGCACCGCAGCATGATGCATGGTGTATCCTACTATGATCAGAAGGAGAAGGGCAATTGCTAGTACGCAGAAGCATATAGTAGAGCATCATTGGTGGTATCTTTAGCTAGATATCGGCAACAGAAATGCAAGAGCAAGAAGAGAAATCAACAGCGCCAGCAGCCTCCCTCATCACTATCAGCCACATCAGCAACAATACGAATGCTAAGAACAGCAAAGCGACTTCCCCCCCGGATCGCTCCGCGTAGCCCTGATGGCCCAGTCGAGGATGCGATCTGTCCGATTTCCCAGCAGGTCATGGAGGCGCCTCTTTTTGCAGCTGTTTGTAGGGTTCTGGCGGCTCGCAGCTGTAGCTATGACCAGCAGGTGCCCTTGATTTCAAGAGACAGACGAGACCTCCGTTTACATTTCCACTCCCTCAGGATCCAGTGGTGTGCGCAGATGGACACTCCTACGAGAAGGACTTTATACAGAAGTGGCTTGCGAGACTTGACACGAACTTAGTGCTTCATCAGGTGCACCCGAAGCATGTCGCCTTTGCACTATCCCTCACTATCCTCGCCCTGCACCCATCTGCGCAAATCGAGGTTGGGGAAGCGCTCCAGCCCGAAGACCAACATGAGCCTGCCTCATACGACGCTCATACCCAACGTCAACTTACGCAACATCATCCAGTCCATCAGGGTGCGAATGCCGGCCATCCAGTCCGAGCAGATTAAAAGCATCAAAGAAATGCAAGACTTGGAGGCGATCGTTCGGTCACTGATGGAGGATCAGGGGAAACTGGCTGTGACGTGCATTGATCCTACTCGCTCACCGGAGTCATCACCAGCCGCATACTGTTCCTCACCGAATGCACCGAAGGCACCGAACATACCCAAGCTGCCGCCACCAGACCGTGCAAGCATGGAAGAGCCGATACCTGTTCTGCTGAGCCTCCTGCGGCACGAGTCCAAAGAAGTTAGTGAACGGGCCCTGGGTTTGATCGATGGTTTGGTGGCTGCAGACCCCCGACACAGAGATGCAGTTTGGCATCACGGCGGCATTCCACTCATTGTCAGTTTGCTTAGAGGCGGCTCTTCGGAACAGCTACAACATGCCAGCACTCTGCTGCGAACCCTCGCAAGTAGCCAAGCAGAAGCGCAGATGGCTATTACGTGGGCTGGGGCCATCCCTTTACTGGTGGAGCACCTGGACCACGACTTCAGCAAGGTGCGTGTGGAGTCTGCCAAAGCTTTGTGGAGTCTGGCGCAAGGCAACATGGACAACGAGACATCCATTGTGGAGCATGGGGGCATCAAGCGTCTCGTGGTACTTTTATCCGGAGGTGCCGCAGATGCCCGGGACTCTGTCCTACATCTGCTTCTGAATTTAGCTTCGCACGACCCACTGCACCAGGACGATATTGATGGTCAGACTGTAAGCCTTCGTCAGTTTGGGTCGGTCTGGGTTGGGTGGTGATAGCTGAAATTCAAGCCTTACAAGAGTTCGTTCATCATCCTGCAAGGTCAGAAGAGGAGTACACAAAAGCCAACTCGCAATGCGAGTTGCTTCAGCCGCCTGCATTGCACCGGCAGGACAACATTACCCGTGCAGGGGCCATCCCACCTCTGACGGAGCTGCTAAACGATGGGAACCTGCGGCAGCTGGCAGCAGCGGTTCTGAAGTCCTTGGCACGAGACCATGAAGACAACCAATCAGCCTCCTGTCCTTACGCAGGGCTTAGGACTAAGACTTGCGATTGTGGTGTTATGAGCGTGCTTCGGAAGCTGTCTCGCACTGCAACGCACATGTCAGAAGCTGGGCACACACGCTCGTCTCCATGTTCTTCTCCTTTGCACGTAGACCCCCAGCGGTCAGCAAGGCAGGTGCTAATCACCACCAAGCCCGAAGCTGCAGTGCGGTCAGTCCACGATGCTTTCGAGGCAATCGGTGCTACTAGCGGCACCATTCAGAAGTTGAGCCTTGACGCGACGAACTCGAAGACCTCAATCTACTTTTGCAAGTTTGTCTGTGCCTTGCGTTCTTCAGTGCTACATGCCATATGGGCCGCGTGATTTTTGTAGGGTGCTAGTGCATCCTGTCGATTTGAGTGCATCCTGGTTCGCAAAAGTAAAAACGGCATGTTGGCAAGAGCCGGAGTCCGACTTCAGGATTCAGCTCCTTTCGGACGAGTCAGCAGCTATGCGCGAATCGGCGGCCGGTGTGCTCCATGTCCTCGTTGCAGGTGGGTCGCAAAAACTGCCGGCACGAGTTCATGATGAGATCAGTTCGGCGTGGTAGCCCCCTGCAATTATGTTGGGCGTTGGGCAGGCGGCCACGCCAAGAACGTGGCAACTGTGTCTCGAAGTGGCGGCATCCGGCCCTGTGCCTTGGCAGAGCGCAGCCTGAAAGACAAGAGCGCTTGAAGCCCGACACCTCCCAGGCCAAACTCTTGTGTAACCCTTGAAACGCTGAGTTCCAATCCACACTGAGAGACACGGTCTCAAACTCCTTGGCAGCCTTCCAGCTCTTTCCATAGAAAACCCCTTTCAAGGAGTCGGAATTTCCGAAAGTGAGGCTACAACTACTGCAACAGCCGCCTCAAGCCTGCCAGAAGTCCAGGCATGGAGCTCCTCAAGGACGAGAATGCGGGAGCCCGCGAGGATGCCGCAGGCGTGAAGTCCGGGCTTGGGGGCTTCAGGGTTTGGGCCGAGTCCTGGGGCGTTGGGTTCGCCGCTTGTGGAGCTTGGATCCCAATTGCCGTATTCAAACGCCCGAACTCAGCCCACAGCTCGCTGCAGCTTCGTTCGAGCGCCTGATATGTATGTATATATGTATGCATATAAGACTTGGTAACTGACATGCACGTCCTCGTCCGACGCTAGTCACTAGTCAGTGATGCGCATCGCAACGCGATGCCCTAAAACTCAAGCCTTTGGGTCCTTTCGCAACTTCTGAGCCGAGCCCTAAGCCGATCCAGGGGTCCTTGCCGCTCTGGCAAAAAATGCCGACAATCGCGTTCACATGGCGGACCTTGGGGCGATACCATTGCTCATTGAGCTACCGGGCTTGCATTAACCCCTTCTTGACCACAAGTTCTTGCACCATCAAGCTTCAGGTTACAAAGCTTTCGCAAGTCGTGGGCAGCACATGTAAATCCTTGCATTGTTGGCTCCTGACCAGGCTTGTGCAAGACCACGTCGGAGCGGCTGCAGCTGCCCGCCCCTCGAATGCATCCTCAGATAGAATCCCGGAGACAAAAACCGATTCTTACAAGGGGGATGGACCGTAGGACTGTGATCTTGCCATGGGGTGCCCTCCATTTTCTGTTGACTGTCCCAACTGCCAGGCAAGTATGCTGCGACTGCTCTGGGCGAGCTGGCAGTCCGCAACTCTAAAAACAAGGAGGTCATTGGCAAGACAGGCGGCATTGAGGCGCTGGTGGAGCTACTCAAAGATGGCCACACGGCTGGAAGGAATCGAACACATGCTTTGGATTCTTTTTGTCCGTGCGATTTTGGTGGCTGAGGTGACCACCAAGCGCGAGGGAGAGCAGCATCTGCGCTGTCGGAACTCTGCCAGCTCAGCGACCACAACAAGCTGTCCATGGTCGGGGCAGGTGCCATACCGCTGTACCTTGCCTGACATTGACTTGTCATGAAAGCTAGCTCTGCGAACCTTGCGGGACTTGTCGTTTACCACTTCATCTCGGTAGTAGTGACCCAGGTCAACCGCGCTTAGGAACTTATTCGGTGGCCCAACAACACATAAGCACGCAAGTGATTGATTTCGAGCCGCTGCAGGGACTCCACACGCACACGGTGACTGCACCATTGTATAAGGGGGCCCACCCCTTAAGGCCTCCCGAGCCGGCGGCTTTCCGGAGCTTGCCCGAAGTGTTTGCGAACTGAGGCTGGTCGAGCTGCTGCGGGAAGACTCGACGAAGAAGCCGGCGAAAGCCGTGCTCGCAAGCCTTGCGGGTGAACTCGAGGCCTTGATGATGAGCTTATGACGGCAACTTTTGAGGAATGTCAGCTGTAACATCCATGAGAGTGCATGCTGCGGTGACCTGGTGCAGGCCAACAAGAAAGCGATTCAAGAAGCGGCTTCGGCCGCGAAGGTTGACCTGATAGTTGCAGGTCTAAAGCTGTGACGGTGTCATCCAGGCGAGGTTCCGCACTTCCATTCCTTTCGTCTCGATAGAAGCAGCTCCCTAACAAATATTCCGGAGGGCTGATTTCCCTGCAGAACTAATGCTCCGTTCTCGGTTTGCAAAGCCGGTGCCAAGAGGAAAAGCATTTGGCAATTGCGGATGCAGTGTAGGGTTTGATCGCTGTTCTGCATGTTCAGAGTGGCAGAACTGCACTGCCGATGTATCATCCCGACCTTACATCGTTACACTTACTTGGCCCTATTGTTCGTGGCCGAGTGATTCGTGGGCCCCAGAGTGTTCATCCAGGGAGCATGCCTTGTTCATGACTGCCTCTTGTGGACGCAGGCAGCGCAAAGTCAAGAAGTTGGCCGTCCATCATCCGCTGCCTGAAGTGTGCCTCCCCTAAACGAAGACGAGCTGCCTCTCGAGCAGCCAAAGGTGCTGTTCGATAGAGGCTTTCTGCGTCGATCGGGAGCTCCACTGTGCTCGTTTCTGAACATCTTAGTAGCCTCAATCGTCGTTCATGTGGTCCATCGCACACTCTGTATAACTGTAGCAGGAAGAGCCCTCCGTCCCTTTACCAGTCGGAAAACCACGTAGAGCTCCCGATGGGACGGCTGAAGCTATGTAAGGTACAACTGCCCACGCTTCGCTTGTACATAACAAACTCTGAACTCCTCGCTCGGGTCTTATGTTGACCATGCACGGCCAAAGCTTAAGGGGAAAAGCAAGGGGCAGCCCTGAAGCTTGGAATCAATGCCATGAGTCCTGAAAGTGGTGGGCGCATGCCCTTAAAAGATGTGCCCACGGGCCTGGCAGAACCCGATAACGCCCAAGCCCACAGCCTGAAGCTCCGAACAAGAAGATTCTAAGGTCCTTCGACAAGAGGCGAAGAATGCCTGATCCGCCCTCAAACCCCAAACCCGCAGCCCTCAAACCCCAAGGAACCCCAAATCTTGGACGAAAGCCAGGCTGGGCTGCCATGTCTCCAGCTCGCAAGACGAGGGCGAGCCGTTTCAGGTCCCCGAAACGGGGGGAACTGCTGCGGCAAAGAGGCATTAGGAGCTAAATGCATACTGTAGGAGCCTCAAGAAGTACCTATACTATTTTGGGGGTTCCTTGTTACAGTGAAAGTATAGAAGATCCCCAAGGCTTTTTCTTCTATAGTCTAATTATTAAGGCCCCTACACTAGCCTCATTAGCCGTTAACCGTCTTTATAACAAGAGCTCTAGGCTATCATGTCAACTTCAAGCACTTTGCCAGGTGGACGAGTCCCGGTCAGGGCCATCGGTGGACTTCCACGAGTTTCTCGTTTGGGCGCCGGACTCTGTGCGAAGACGGGTGAGGATTTGAGGCTTAGACTTAGGGGTGTTGGGGCTCAAGCTGTTGGAGCTTGTCACTCAGGGCCGGGGGGGATGCCTTCCCCAATGGCCTAGTGGAAGATGCTGCTTGCAACAGCAGATCTTGACGGCGATCAGCGCGACTCAACTCACTCTGCCCACCCTAGGGATCCTAGGGTTTGGTCTAGATGCCTATGGAGCCTGGCCTAGGGCCAGGCCCAGCAGAGGAAGAAGAAGAAGGAGAGGGCGTACCTCGCGCAGAGAGACATTGGAATATGCCTATCTATGTGCCTATGCATGAATACATGGGTTTGGCCGCAGAATGATGGAAACAACAAGCGCATTGAGACACAGATGCCTGAAAGCAGGAAACAGAGGTCGGAACCTCGAAGCCCAGCAAGCTATGTGGGCAAGGGCTGACATGTTAGCTGGCCGCATGCACGAAGCCCGAACCGAGAACCCGAAACCTAAGCTTCTAAGGTCCCTGATCATTGCGAAATCCATGATGCCAGTTGCAGTAGCCATGTCGGTGTCAAGGTTTAGGATTCGGTTTTTGGAACCCCTAAACCCCAAACCCCTAAACCCTTTGTACATCTAAATCTTTTGGCTAAGGATCCAGGCGTCGCTCTCGCTCGGATTGTCTGCTGACTGCTTGCATAAACCCCTTAAACCCTTAAACCCTCGCCTAGGCTCGTCCGAGAGTGAGTGCTGGAACCCTTAAACCCCTTTTTTTGAACCCAGTCTCTGATCATCAGCTACCCTTAAACCCCTAAACCCTAAACCCCGTAAACCTATTTCGCAAAGAGGGACTCGGGGTTTCTCAAGCCTCGAGCGATCTCCGAAGGCCCGGCGCCTCGAAGTGCAGGACCGGGCTAGAGCGCCCAGACATCCCAATACCCCTGAAAAAAGGAATATACCTTAAGTTATAGGTATATTAATTAAGGAATATACCTTAAGTTATAGGAGGCATACTATGATGGCTTAGGGTATATTCCGCAATTGAGGAATATACCTTAAACTATATGGGTGCAGAATAGTATGGCTTAAGGTACATTCCTTTCATTAGGGGGTATTGGGATCTCTGGGCACCAGAACGGGGAGTTTCTAAAGGATTGGGCTCATAGCAAGAACGGAACTACGACAGTGCTTGTTGGGCATCTCCGTGGGAGAATTCTCGTGCCGAGCTACGGTGCTCGGTTGGGAAGGAGTTGTCACCGCTCCGAGACGGTTTCTACCGAGTTGACAAAGACGCCGACGGCATGGTGTCTGCAGGCACGAGACTCTCTCTGGTATGTGTCTGCGTAGCTGACTGGCGCTGAAGGTAAGATCACCCTTGAGCAGACATGTCGCAGGAGAGTTCCTTGACATGATCCCTTCAGAGCTGACGCGACCTGAGACTCGATTCGGCGTCTTCCTGGAAGTCTCGGACGAGATGCCTTATCCATTCACTGCGTGTTGTCTTAAAGTCCGGGCATGTCCCAGGTCCTTGGTTTTCAGTGCGAAGCTTTCACAGATCCTGAAGGAAGCGGGCGGCCGAGTACCGACTCCAATTTTGAGTTCCTTGCAAGCCGTGCTCCTTTGCAAAGTGGAAGCATGTGGTGTACCACGAGTCCCTGTCTCTCTGAGGGTGGCGTGGCACCAGGGCAGTTGCTGAGCTTCGATGATGCCGTCCGGGTTCTGCGGAATATACGCCAGGGTCCCCAAGACGCGTCGATCACGCGAAGCTGTGAAGTGCTCCGCAATTGCTGGGGCTGCAACTGCAGGTAGCACGGGCAATCAGACCAAGCAGGAGATCAAAGAGTTCGAGGAGGCTGTCGGAGTTGTTTGCAGATTGGCAGTGTCGACAGTGTCACAGCACATCCGATGAAACGCGACCTGAATCTGCAGGTTTTCAAGCTGTTCGACTCGGATAATTCCGGCAAGATGGATGTTACGGAGATGGTGGACGTGCGCACACCCCAGTACGCACGGTTCGAAAAATAGCAGCATCAAGAATGAGAGTGGCAATTGTGCGACAGTGCCATCCAGCGCAGTGCTTGCAAGAGCATCACCGGTAGCGAAACCTTCACGCGAGGCCTCACTTCCAGTTTTTCGACACGAACGGGGTCAAGTTGCCCTCACCAGAACTGTCTAAGATGTGGGGACGTGGGCGCGTTGATTAAGCCAACGGAAACTAGCAAAGATGAAGCACGATCCCGCGACGACGGATGACGTGACGATGCCGAGGGTCATGTCGACAAAGCTAAGGATGCTACTGCGATCGCTGCTGCTCCTGATGATGATAGATATGATGACTACTTTGCACACATCAAAGACACGTGCGTTTTCCACATGCGGCAAGCAGTTGAGGCGGTGGGCAGAGTTTCTTTGACACTGCTGAGGTTGATGTATCTGGGCTACAATAGCACGCTGGAGACAACACAGGAGCAGCTTGGACCAACTTTCCTCAGATGCTTTCTCTGCGGCTTCGCCAAACCGAGTTCTCATTGCCGCAGCTGGCTCTGCAGGCCTGAGTGACGGGCCGAGTCCTCATAGCCAAGGTGCATCATTTTAAGAACAGTCCGTTGTGACTACATAGTCTCAAGAGGACACAGTCACTAGTGGCACTATACTGGACTGCTACCAGGGCCTCCAAGAACGGTTCCAGGGGTGGACCGGCCCTGGACTGTCGCTCCGGAATGGCTTCAAATGCACTCCGTGTAGATCCACAACCAGATTCCAGTTGCGAAACGACAAGTTTCAAGGCCTCTGACCCTTTGTGCCATGGCAGACTCAGAGAGCCATGGCTCCTCCCTCGAGTCCAATGCATCCTCCCTGAACCGAGCCTGGCAGCGCACGCTGGCACCGAAACGGCTGTGGGCTGACACGGTTGACACGCCGTCGCAATCGCTGTCGCAGTCGCTTTCGCAATCGCTGTCACAGTCTACTGCTTCGCCGCAGCGACTGCGAAGGGGTGAGCCGATCTCTGCGGAGCTGGTAGAGGAGGAGCTGGCACCTGACCTGTCGAGCAAACGGCCAAGGACGTCGACTTCTCACTCCACACCCTTGCCGCCAGGTCCCGTTCCCGACAACACGTCCCAAGACCAAGACCCTTCTGCAGCATCGAGCTCCGCAGCTTCCATGCAGGTGGGGCCGGTATGCATGCAGCATGTCTTTTATGGCTAAGTTTTATTTTCAGACTCCAGACATCGGGGGCTCAGGCATGTTGAGGTTTGCCTTGAGTATTGCGGGCGCACGCTTAAGCTGTTGGTTATGTCAAGAGTTGTACTTTCCCAAGGATTTGTCGCAGCTATGTGGATTCCAGGTGTGGGTATTTTGCAGCAATTGCTTTCTTGTAGGGACAGCCGTTGCGGAGTTTTAAGATCAACGCGCGTCACTGGTGTCGTTCATGGGGATGTTACGGCAGGTTGTTAGCGAATGTGACAGGAGTAGGGTGACTGGGGTGTCAAACGCAACCGCGATCTTCCTATCCGCAGACACACCGACGCCACGCACCCAAATCCGGAAAGCCTTCAATGCGCGCGTCCATGTAAGCGTCAAGCATCCGGTGCAAATCAGCGCGCTTTACAGGAATGCACTTGCTCCCACAGTGCCATCAAAGTGAAACTGCTAGCGTTGCAGTTCCTGCAACGACAGATCCAGCGAAGCAGCCACAGCTGCCAGCACATATAAGACGAGCCCCAAAACCAGCATTGTAGTTGCTGGTGTTTGTGGTTTGTTTGGTCTTCACGTGAAGCCGAGCCAAGGACAAGGTTTCGTTGATTTGAATCTTGCTACTAGTATGACTCTTATAGTTGGCGGGTGCATGGTTTACATATTATAGTCCGCGATGTATGAGCCACTTGCTCCCTGAAGGGTGCTGCATCCTCATCATCTTCTTCTGGTGCTGCAGCGGCTGGCGCTGGCAGCTCCACTTCACAGGCAGGGGGCGTAAGGTTCTGAAAGAAGTCGTCGCTGTCCGCATGATGCACTGTTGACATAAGCCTGTGACATGACGGGACAGGGCCGGGGTTTCTTGAATGATGCATTCG
>CAJNDV010037420.1:4942-19152 GCA_905221635.1 Symbiodinium sp. CCMP2456 | reverse complement strand
TATATATATATACGTGCATATATATATATATATCAGGACATGGACCCGGATATTATATCTGGACATGGAGCCGGAGTCGTCTTCCTCAAACCACGCAACTTTGCCCTCGCAGGCAAGCGGAGTCGCTGCTCAAAGAAGCGCGCCAAAACCTCGACGCCTGGAGTCGTCTCACGCAGGCCCTTTCTTGCTTACGTAAACCCCAAACCCTAAGGCCTAAACTAAACCCTTCGAAGTTGCGTTTTTAGGCCATGGATTTCGGGACACAACATCACCGCATGAACCCTGTAGGGTGTTGCAAACGCTTGAGTTTAGGATTAGGTTTGATTGAATTGAAAAGCTTCCCGCGGCAGGTCTTGAAAAGAGTTCTACAAGCGTGCTTATGTGTTTCCACTGTCTAGCAGGGCTTGGATGAGGGTATGGGGTCCCGCGTGACAGTTCACGGTTTCGCGCGGGCGGTTGGCTTTGTATGCACAGTGCTACTGAAAACAGGAATAGCAATCTTCTACAGTCATTATCCTCACCCTCCAGGTGCCTACTATAAAGGGCCCTAGGGGCTCTAGTACCCTCTATAGTAGGTGCCTGAAGGATTAGGGTTATGATAGCAGGTTGGGGCGGATTTGCACATGCAGCTTCTAGCGAGCTAGGAGCTGAGTCGCTTGAGGCCTCTTGGGTTTAGGGTTTAGGGTTTATAGGGTTTAGGGCCGGGGATTGAGGCCTCTTGAGGCTTTTTCGCGCCCCATACACTGAAGATTGTAAAGCCGAAGCCAGGCCCAAAATGCGCGCCATCTCCCGAGATCCTAGCCGAAGATGCCTCGACTCGAGATAGAGAGCCCTGGACTGGAGTCTTCATGGGTGGTTCGCCATCTCATCGCTTCCATGTAGGGTTTATAGGGTTTAGGGTTTACCTTAAACTACCAAAACCTACTTTTTTGTAGGGTGCCTACAAATTCCATAGTAGGGTTTCTGATAAGAACCTACAAAAAGTTCGGTCACGGTAGCTTAAGGTAAGGTGTAGTGACGTCATGGGTGCTCGCTGGTGCGTGCACATGCAGGCCGCCCGCACCTGTGCGTAGCAGACAGCCCACCCCAAGACCGCCCTGAGTTCGAACATTTTAGGGTGGTTTTCTAAAGTCTTCTAGGCATCCCAGTGGGGGCTTTGGCATCGCCGACGATGGTCTTTCTCTTTCAATAACGGGGCCCAGGCAGAATCGACAGCAACAGTGCATGTCGGCTTTCTGTGAGGCTGATTGGGCTTTCTGTGAGGCTGTGCTGGCTGGTTCTCGTGTGGGCTTTCTGTAAGACTGTCGTGGCATTTGCCGGGCTCTCTGTGAAGCTGTGCTGGCTGGCTTTCTGTGAGGCTGTGCTGCCGGAGTTGTGAGGAGACAAGCAGCACTGCATGTCGGTTTTGTGTGAGTCTGTCCCTTTCTGGATTGGGGTTTCTGTGAGGCTCTGCTGGCGGGGTCCAACGGTTGGGGGGTGCAACCCTTGTTATCAAGGCAGGTGCTCCAACTCGTGACGGGTTGGGGAGTCCAACCTTTTTCAGAAGGGGGTCGGCTCCAACTCGTGAAAGGTTTGGGGGTCCAGCCCTTGTCAACAGGGGGCCGGCTCCAAGTCGTGAGAATTGAGGCGTGCAACCTTTGTGGAAAGGACGTGCTGCCAAAAACCTTCGAGTTTAGGATATTTTGTTTGGTCCCGCTCCGTGGGAGGTGCCTGAGGGGCCGGGCAGAGCTTTACCTAGGTTCCCGCGTATGCGTTTTCTGCCGCTCGCGAAGCTCGGGCCGCTTCGGGCTCCGTGGTGGCGGTTGTCGAGCCCTCAGCGAAGACTTTAGGGTTTATAGGGAGGTTCAAACTGCTAGATCATGTCAGAAAGGCTTCAACAGAGTGGTGCGAGGAGTCCGCGAATCGGGATCTCGCCTTTTTGATGCGTCTTTGCAGAGCAAAGCGTGACGGCCGAATGTCATTGGATTGTGAATCGCATGGTGTAGCCGCGCCTACAACCATTAAGATATAAGGTTTTGAACCCTAGAATGCCATGAGCATGCTGAAACCCTAAGTGAAGCCGTAACGGCCGTCAATGCACTAAAGCCGTCTAAACTCGGAAAAGACTTGCGGCTCGCAAGCCCAAAAGCTATTAAAGCCCGAATCCAAACAGGCGAAACGGCCATTGGCGACACTTCGCTGTGGTGGTTGTGCAGCGGCTGGAGCTGCGCTCGAAAGAGGTCAAGAAGATTAGGGCTGTTTCGGATGGTTCTCTTGCAGCCCTTGTACGCTAGAGCCCCTAAATCCCAAGCCCCCTAAAACCCCAAACCCTCACGGTGTCCATAGGGCTGTTTCGAGGATTCAGGAGCTCAAGGGGCCGTACAAGTTTCAAAGCGCAATGGGAAAATAGGAACAGACTGTAGCCAGCCCTGGGACCCACGAAAGCCACCCACCTGAACCCCAAAATCAGCGGGAAACGATCAGATCGCTTTGGCCGTCTACCGCTGACTCTTTGGTTTGGCAGCTTGTGTGATCTAAATTCTAAGAAGCCTCGGCAGATTATGATTATACATGTAATACATTACGCCTCACGCCGTACAGCGCAAACGCAAACTCCCACGGTATGGCTCCACGTAGACAACGATCACGAGCACTTGCACCGGTATCTCGGTTGTAAAGTTCTCGGAATATCATTGTTGTCAGCATGACCGGTTTTTATCATTGCCATTTACCATTTTCGCTGTGTGGCTATTAGCCTCCATCATAAACTTTTAGCGCTATAAACCCTAAACCCCTAAACCCCATGAGCCTTAGCTCGTGCTGCGCGAAGGTGGACTGCCACCGGCGAGCGCTGCAGTTTCATGCGGCACTGGTGGCCATCAAGCACGAAGTGGCTTCGACAGCCAATCTTAGTCAGCAAGTTAAGGTAAGTAGATTTTTTGATCGGGGGTTTAGGCCTTTTCTGTTTCGGGGTTAAGGATTTCTGGGCTATTCGACTTGTGTTTCCTGGGTCAAGCCCCTATATTGTGATAAACAGCCAGCCAGAAACCCCTCCCAAATCTCTTAACCCGTATGTCGAGCCCCATATCCTAAACTCTGAACCCCAAACCCCCAACCCCGACATTGATCCCTTAAAGGAACACCCCAACCCCCTAAACCTTGAACCCTACTAAACCCTAACCCCAGCTCGTACAAGCGCAACCCCTAAACCCCTAAACCCTGAACCCTTATCGCGCCATGCACCCCGAGATCGGCGCGGAGCTCGCCCTCGGGCGGCTCACGGCACTTCCAGGTGCTGTCGGCGACGAGGCCGTTGGTTAGGGTTTGAGGGTTTAGGGCTTAGGGTTTACCTGGACCATATATAAATCCTACCGTTTTAGGGATCCTTATCATTATTCTCTATATATATATATATATATATGTCCTATCTTTTGGGGATCCTTGTTATGATATATTTGTACAGCTCCTTAAACAAAAATATAGTTCTTCGGGGTTAAGGTACGGTTTAGGGCTCAAGGCATGGTTTTCGGTTGGAGCTTACAGGGCTTAGGCTTCGAAGCTAGGTAGCTCGTGTCAAGACGAAGCATGGTTCCTATAGAAGCGACGGCTGCGATCGAAAATTTAGCAGGGGTTGCATCATTTGCTGGAAGAATCACGAAAATAATCATATGTTTCTTATGAATGCAGTGACGTTACATTGGAAGTGTCTTCCAGCTATCTGTAGGAGTGGACTAAGCATATGGTGTCTAAGAATGTTGTTAAACAAAGTTTCTCGTCTGCTACTACTCGCATGAACCATTCGACTTCGTTTCAACCAGCTGCCGCATAACAGTTTATTTGCCAGAGGACGAGTTCAATGTTTCAAAAGGATCTCAAAGCCCCGAGATGCCAGAACGTGCTTCGGTAGTGCGGTGTGTGCTCCAATGTATGCCTCAGTACAGTGCGACCTCGCCCCCTTGGGTTTAAGGCTTTACGGGTCAGCGGAGCAGGGCATGACTGGTTGACGGGGTTTCAGATACCAGGTTCTTTAGAGTCGGGTTTCTCATGCGGGAATTATGGGATTTGATGCATGCGTTGTGGCTTGACGTTGATAATGGTGCACCGTCTCATTACATCCGCGACCCTGGTACTCGCGATAGCTCAAAGCCAGAATCCTTAGACCCTAAACCCAAGCATAACTACCCAAATCGATAGCCTCAGAAACCTTAAAACGTTGAGCCCTGAGCCCCAAACCCTAGCCCTAACCCGTCCCAAATGCCTAAACCCAAAACCCTAAACCCTAGCCCTAAACCCTCTACTAAAAACCCTTCTCCCTAAACCCCTAAGAGCCACGAGGCCTTGGCAACGTTGATCCTGGGAAAGGTGCCAGCCCCGTACCAGCAAGCCTTCGAATCACTCCTATGTTTCCTCCATATGGGTAGTTCTGTAAACTAGGGTCCCTTTAGGTCCCCAATCTAGTACGGCAGCCTTTCACAAAGGACCCTCAAAGGGATCCTAATTTGGAGAGCTACCCATATAAATATAGCTATGTACGTAAGTGTGTGTGTGTGTATATATATATATATATACACGACAAGATATGGGTTCCGTTTTGACTAAGTATGTGATGTCGTACGGGCTCCTTTCGCTATATGGTTTCTTTGCTATCACTGTAGCAATATCAGAAAATCTACCCTAAACCCTAAACCGTTTGTCGGGGGCGTCGGTACTCGTTTGAAGTTGAAGTTAACTGCGATGTAAGAAGATTTATGAGTCTCGTAGTCGCGGGTTAGTCAGTGAGCCCTGAATATGGAAAGCATCTGGAATCTTTTTTTTTGGTGCAGTGGCCACCCTACCTGTTCTTTATTCTAGCCCGCAGCTGTCCACATGTGCTTGCTCCATCATGATGCCGGTTTAGGGTTTAGGATTCCCGGACGGTGAGAGAGAAGAGAGAGGAAGGAGAGTGCGTATCGCAGGGAAGCCCGAATTTCAAGAGTCCTGCGCCTAGTTGTCTTCCCAAGTGGGATTCATGCAAGAGTCTTCAGAGCTAACGAGGCAGTTCAGCATCAGCCAGCTATAACTTTGGTGATATAGTGGCGGGCGTGGTCATGATGTGTCGAGTTTGATGTCCTTTCGATGATGCAGAAAGATACAGCAATAAGTGGTGCGATTTGTTCGTGTCCCATGACAAAAACTCTACATACTCTAAATGCTAGACATTTTCCCCAAAGCCTGCAGTAGAAGCCCCCAAACTGGAAACCCAATAGCCTCAATCCTTAAGAGTAATGTATAGGATATGACAGCACGAAGTGTCCTTAATTCGGTTTCCAACTTTTGAAAATGGGGCTTACTACCAACTAGCATTATTTCTCCTTCGGGTACCATTAGTATAACTCTACATACTGTATATACTATACCATTCCCTAAACCCTAAGCCCTTTATCCTAAGTCGCAGGGTTTGGGGCTTTAAGGTTTTCGGGTTTAGGGTCAAGGGTTTAGGGTTCTAGGGTATTAGGGTTTGTTGTGTGGGAGAGAACCGTAAGCTCTATACGGCCAAACCCCAAAACCTTACAACCCTAAACCCTAAACCCACGGGTTAGGGTTTAGGGTTGAGCTTTACACCCAAACCCCCAATCCCAGCCCTTGAATGCAGATCAACACCGGGCAGTTCCTTTTCGAACATACCGTAGACTATACGAATTATTCAGTCCCGATGCTAAGCCCTTATAGTACCCCTGTAAAGGAAGCTTTTCCTGATTCTTACGGCCCCTATATTACCCTAAAGCCCTAAACCCTAACCCCTAAACCCTAAACCCTAAAACCCTAAACCCCTAAACCCTAAACTACGATAAACCCTAAACCCTAAACTTCGCTACATTCGCAGTTCCAGGTCACCGCCGTCCTTGCCAACTTTAGCCTCGATGCTGTCAAGCTCCCGGTGGATTCTGCAGTCTTCTTTGGAGGGGGCTTTAGGGTTTAGGGTTTTATGTTGTTTAGGGTTTAGAGTTCAGGGTTTAGGGTTTAGGCTTTTATGTTTAGGGTTTAGGGTTTAGAGCTCCCGGTGAATTCTGCAGTCGTATTTGGATGGAGGCTTTAGCGTTTTATGTTGTTGAGGGTTTAGGGCTCAGGGTTTAGAGCGCCCGGTGAATTATGCAGTCTTATTTGGAGGGGGGTTTTGGCTTTTATGTTGTTTAGGGTTTAGGATCTTATTGGGGGGGTTTGCATGTTAGGGCTTAGGGGTTAAGGGTTTCAAGTGTACGAAAACAAGTGGCTTAGGGTTTCGGCTGCCGGGATGTACTGCCTGTATGAAAGGTCACGGGGCTTTGGTATAGGTTGGTCTCTAGACTCGGGTTTGCTTCAGGCTTTATTGGGGTTTAGGGTGTAGGGCTTCCCTTGTCAAAAGATGAAGCCTTCATGGTGTAGGGTTCAGGGTTTAGGGAGGGTTGCGGACTCATACCATCACTAAGCCCGGCATCGGCCCAGTACAGGTAGGCCGTCGGTAGGCTTACAACTAGGATCACCCCAACTGGGCTCAGGCAATATACCACTAATGAATACATCTTAAGTTCTAGTGGGATCCCAAATCTGATTTAAGGGTACTTTCCTTACTTAAGGGATCTCGGAAGGTCTGGGCGCTAGACTCTACCTGTAGGCTTATACCCTGCCCCGTTTTAGGCTATCTATTTTCCTAAATAACCGATCCTAACCATCAAGCTAGGTAGCCTGAAACATGCGTAGGGTCTGAGCCTCTGGGTAGACTACAATGAAGCTCCAAACGATGCAGCAAAGGAACTGATGAACCCTAGACCTGGTGGACTCTACAAGAAACAGACTAAACCCCAAACCCTAAACCTCAAACCCTAAACCCCAAACCCGAAACCCCAAACCCGAAACCCGAAACCCTAAACCGACTCTGGGTTGAAGCTCCAAGGTGCAGGGTTGAGGCTTTAGGGTTTGGGCTTTAGGTTTTTTTGGGGGTGTAGAGTTTAGGGTTCAAGGTTTAGGGTTTAGGGTTTCTCCCGGGTGTAGGGTTTAGGGTTTAGGTTTTGGGGTTTCTCCCGGGTGTAGGGTTTAGGCTTTATGGTTTAGGGGCTTTAGGGTGGTTTGGCATGGTGGGTGCAAGGGCCGGGGTCACTGTCATTCCCTGTCAATCGATGAAAGGCAGGGGATACGGGTGATGATACAAATCCTGCATTACCCTTAATAAGGAATATACAATAATTCCATAGTTTAGGGTCCTTAAGGTAATGCAGGAGTTATATCATCAACAGTAGTTACTGACACAGTCCCTGATCCCGTAAGTGGACCTTAGGCCACACAAGACGTGACTTACAAGCACGAAGGATCGGGATATGGGCCTGAATTTCCGAGCTGCAGCCTTAGCCGCTCTCAGGGGTTCATATATTGCAGGCTCCCAAGGGCTTAGAGCGGGGTCGAGGGTTGATTTGTCGCTTTGCAGTTTAGGTGTACAGGTTCTCAGCTTCTGGCAGGCCGCATGGTGTTTGTTTGTTGTAGTTTTGAGGTGTTTGAACGGTTTCTCGCGTTCATCGGCAGTCTTGTTCTTTGGGGCCCCGTAGCTGAGACCCGGAACAAACCCCCAAAGTTTGAGAGGGACGTTGAGATGGAGGGGTCCAGGGTGTAGGCTGTGAAGGTCAGGTTGACCCTATAGACACTAAACCCTATAAGCCTGAAGCCCCACACCCTACGTGCCTGAAGCCCTAAACCCTACGTGTACAAAAAATCGAAATATCTGGATTCTGAACTCCTGATCAAACGAACACTCGGAAATGCGCGAAGTTCCCCACACGCAAGGATTGTCTTTCCCAGTTTTAGCTGCTAGCTCAAAGTTGATGACTGCTGGCAACTTTGCAACAGTGAGTGTGTAAGCCGCTACGGTGTTGCCATATGCATTTGGAAGCAACGGCTCTTGCTGTGAGATCGGAAGCTAGGTAGGCCTTTAGGACATTTGACGGTTTAGGGTTTTCAGGGGTTTTGGGGATTAAGGCGTTCAGGATTTAGGGATTTAGGTGTTCGGGCCGATGGGACCCTAGTGCAAGGCTTCTTGAAGGCCCGAGGCCCTTTACAGGGTCCTACATGTATGAGCCGTCCGGCCACGGTTCAGGGTTCAGGGTTTAGGGACCCATGCAGAAACCTGAACCGTTGATCAGTATTGAGGACTATTCCGACTACTGCTGATTACAGTCAATTTAATGTACACCCGAATCCAGTTCATTTTTAGGCCCCTACTGAACTCCACATCCATAGACTCGTCCCTGTGGAAGACCTATGACTATACTAGCCTATACTCGAAGTTCATTTGAGACCTGGTATATACAAAGCATCTGCTTCATTTGTTGAGCTACACAAGCACGAACAACAAATGTAGGCGAAGTGCAGTGAAAGAAGTCCAGAGACGCGAAGTTGTCGGGCCTATCCTGCCAAAACGACGGTGAAGCAAGTCGAATCGTAAACCTCAGAAACAATGCACTACAACTCAATCCGATATTCCGAAGACATCCCTCTGAGAATCCCCATAGACCCTAACCCCGAAATGAACCCGGAGTCCTATGCCTCTAAACCCTCAATCCTAAACCCGCAACCCTGGGCTCTGAACCCATGCCCAAACCCTTGACATAAACCCTAAACCCTATAGCCTAAACCCTAAACCCTAAACCCTGAGCCCTAAACCTTAAACCCTACTGAGCCCCATAAACCCTAAACCCCTACCCTAAACCCCAAACCCTGAGGCCGTAGCACCGGTGATCGGCACCACGCTGTGTGGCCCAGTCTTCCACCCGAGGCAGCCTGCTTCGGAGGGCTGTCGGAGCTAGTACAGGGCTCTTCATGACTAGAGCAGGGTTTGGGGTTCAGGGACGTTTAGGGTTTAGGGTTCAGGGATATTTTGGGTTTAGGGTTTAGGTTGCTTAAAGGGTTCCTCTAAAAAGGTTCGGGATGCGTATAAGAAGTTTTAATGTACCATTCGAGCGCTTAGGATTTAGTGTTCACGGTGTAGTAAGTGGCTCAGGGTGTATGCCTTTGCTTATGGTTCAGGGGCACAGGGCGCAGGGTTTTGGGATCAGATAAGATGCAAAAGGAAAACGAAATCGGAATCATGAAATTTCCCGAAGGGCCCAAAATCAATAGTCATGTACTTGGGTTACAGATAGCCTAAACCCTAAACCCTAAACCCTAAACTCTAATAGTAGTTCTGTAGGTTAGTATTTATGGGGTTTTTGGACCCTCAGGGTGTTGGGCTCAGTGCTATGAATTCGGACCTCGGTTCTCGGGTTTAGACACTTTTAGGGTTTAGGGTTTAGGGACGTTCAGGTTTAGTGTTTAGGGTTTAGAGACTTTAGGGTTTAGGGTTTGAGGTTTAGGGTTTAGGGACGGTCAGGTTTTCGTGCTGCAGCGTGCAACAACGGGCAGGGGTAATCAAGGCTTAGTCAATCCGCATATTATGTGCGAAACTCCAAGCACTTAGACACCCCTAAACCGCAAACCCCAAACCCTAAACCCTTAACCCTAAGCCCTTAACCCTAAAACCCTAAACCCTAAACCCGAAAAGCCTAAACCCTAAGTCCGGGACCTTGAGCCTTGAACTCATAAAAGAGCGCTTTAAAAATCGATCGGCCCGTCAGCCCCTTGCCCTGGGTTGAGGGTTTAGGGTTTAAGGGGGTTAAGGGTTCAGGGTTTAAGGTTTAGGGTTTAAGGGTGTTTAGAGTTCAGGGTTTAAGGGTGAGAATTTAGGGTCTACTGGCTAGCTCCTTCTTCGTAGCATTGGCTTCTTTGGGCTTTCAACTGCTTCCTTTACAGTTCCTCCGGATCTGTGCATTCAGTTTATCGCATGTCGTGGATCATCGAGTAGAAGGACCTGAATAACTACTGACGATATTCCCTGATAGTCTCTATAGAACCATGCTCTAAGATAAGCCTAAACCCTAAACCCTAAACCCTAAACCCTAATGACTTGTTGAAACTAGGAAGGCCCTTCTATTAAGGGGCCTTCCTGGTGTTTTTGGTTTAGGGCTTTGGGGACGCCACAGTCAATTTAGTCTCTGTGTCTGCGTGTCGTGAATAAAAGACCCCTGCTTTAGGGTTTAAGCGTTTAGGGTTTGGGGTTTAGGGTTTAGGGTTTAGGGTTTGGGGTTTGGGGTTTAGGGTTTAGGGTTTAGGGTCTAGGGTGTTTATAGTGGCTGCTTGGTTTGCATTGAAATACTGGTGCAGGATCTACCTTTCTACCTGTCGGTCTTATCTTATCTTACTGCTCTTTTTCTGATGTCGTCTTATCTTATCTCATCTTTTCTTATGGGACTTATGGGTATGGGTTGGGGGCTTGAGGTTGGCGCTGGGGGGCTTTGCATGTCCTGCCCACCCCCCGCGACGCTCTGGATCGTCTCTGCTTCTGCCGCAATGAGGCGCCCCACCCTAAACCCTAAACCCCAAACCCTAAACCCCAAACCCCAAACCCTAAACCCTAAACCCAAACCCTAAACCCAAATCCCTAACATCCCTACAAATTCCTCGCCGGTCGGCCCTGCGAGCCGACTCTGAACACGGTTTAGGCTTTAGGTGAGCTACTTGGAGGCCCCGGGAAGTATTAGGGTTTAGGGTTTAGGGTTTAGGTGAGCTACTTGGAGGCCCGGGGGAGTAAGTCGGTTATAAGTAAGGTTATGATTGGGGTTTAGGGTTTCGGGTTTAGGGTTTAGGGCTTAGGGTTATAAGTAAGGTTATAATTGGGGTAACTCCATTTAGGGTACCTATAACTCTATTTATAACCTACTTACCAAGTCCCCTGGGCCTCTAAGTAGAGCTCGAAGCCCTGAACACGAACACCCCGCACTGCAGCCTCCGCTGCCTGGTCGGTTCAGGGTTTAGGGTTTAATTTAAGTTACCATAGTAGGGATCTATGGCAAATAACATGGTTTCTGGACTATGGCAATATAAATTAAACCCCTTAAGAAGATCCAGTTGAATGTAGGGGCCTAAATAATTGCCAATACTATTTTGGGGTTGCTTATTATGGTTGTGGTACAATGGGCCCCAAAACCCAGTTCTACTTATTCAGGCCCCTACAATATGGGTTCTTAAAACCAAATTCTTACACATTTAGAACTGACGAATCCCTTAACAACAACCCACCAAACACCCTACACTGAAGCCCTAAACCCTAAACCCTATAAACCCTAAACCCAAAACTCAAAACCCTAAACCCCTAACCCCCTATAAACCCTAAACCCAAAACCCTAAACCCCTAACCCCCTATAAACCCAAAACCCTAAACCCTATAAATCCCAAACCCTAGCCTCGTAGGAGTTTTGGCGCCGGCATTGCTGGCTGGCGATACCTGCAGCTTGCACGTGGAGCCACTCGCTCCGAGAGACCCAGGGCTCGGGGCTCCATGGAGGCTTTTAGGGCTCAGTAGGGTTTGGGGCTTAAGGTTTAGGGCTCAGGGTTTAGGGTTCAAGGTTTCGGGCTTAGGGTTAAGGTTTAGGATTTATGGCTTAGGGTTCAGGGTTTAGGGTTTAAGGTTTAGGGTCTCGGGTTTAGGATTTAGGGTTTAATGTTTCGGGTTTAGGATTTGGGGTTGAAGGTTTAGCGTTTAGGGTTTAGGGTTTAAGGTTTTTTCAGGTTTAGGGTTTATAGTGTTAGCATTAACCGAGTTTATGGAGCTTCGGGCGCTTATTGTTTTGGGTTCGGGGTCTGCGTGTAATAAGTTTGGCTTTTGTCGGAACTTCGTGTCTTAGGGTTGAGGGTTTATGTTGAAGTCCAGGACCGTGCCGGGTTCGAGGTTTCGGTGCGGCCCGCTTCTTCCTTAACAAGATTGATGCGGAGCCCTGATTACTGAAGCCTAGTATCGGGATCCTGGTGTTAAAGGCGAAGTTAAAGGCTGTCACAGACAGGGGTTGATGAAACAGGGATTTGCATGATGGCTCCTTCTCTCAATAAGTGCATGTCCGGCCCAGAGCCCCAAACCCTAACCGCTAAACCGCTCTACAAGGGCGGTCTCTGCTGCGACTGTAAACTTAGCGACCTGGCACCAGCATCTGGGCGAAGAAGTGGCGACGGACAGGTAGTTCTGTTGTTTAGAAGTTACACAAAATATTGCGGATTAGAATGTTTGCGGAGTCCCAGCATGTTACACAAGACGTCAGATTTAACCAAGTCGTAGCCGTCGTGACAGAGCTCAAGATTATCGGCAAACATAGTATGCTTACCGTACCGTGCACAAGTATAAGTATAAGCACAGTGCAGTAGAAATCGCCGCAATGCAAAAAGCAACAGTTGCAGCTGGAATTACAACAACTCAACGGCATCCATGAATAAGTTCATACCCTGACGATGTTGCCATGATTGATTCTTCGATCATGTTTATTACAGACACCGACGACGACAAACACCCTTACTCCTGCGGCCACGACGACGACAATTCCCACGACCTGAACCCTGAACCCCATCCCCTAAAGCCTAAACCCTGAACCCTAGACCCTAAACCGTGAACCCTATCCCCTAAAGCCTAAACCCCCAAACCCTAAACCCCTAAGCCCTAAAGTCCTAAAGCCCCAAACCCTAAACTACCAAACCCCTCCACAGCTAGCGGCTTGCAAAGCTCGGAAGCCGAGGAGTGCAGTGGCAGGTCGATGAACCTCAAGGCAGGACCTGCCATTGCTCACGATTCAGGGGTTTAGGGTTTAGGGTTCAGGGATGTTTAGGGTTTAGGATTTAGGGTTCAGGGACGTTTTGGGTTTAGGGTTTACGGTTTAGAGTTTAGGGTTCAGGGACGTTTAGGGTTTAGGATTCAGGGATGTTTAGGGTTTATGGTTTAGGGTTCAGGGACGTTTTGGGTTTAGAGTTTAGGGTTCAGGGACGTTTAGGGTTTAGGGTTCAGGGATGTTTGGGGTCTAGGGTTTAGGGCTCAGGGATGTGTAGGGTTTAGGGTTTAGGGTTCAGGGACGTTTTGGGTTTAGGGTTTAGGGTTTAGGGTTCAGGGACGTTTAGGGTCTAGGGTTCAGGGATGTTTAGGGTTTATGGTTTAGGGTTCAGGGACGTTTTGGGTTTAGGGTTTAGGGTTTAGGGTTCAGGGACGTTTAGGGTTTAGGGTTCAGGGATGTTTGGGGTTTAGGGTTTAGGGTTCAGGGATGTTTAGGGTTTAGGGTTTAGGGTGCAGGGACGTTTTGGGTGTAGGGTTCAGGGATGTTTAGGGTTTATGGTTTAGGGTTTAGGGTTTAGGGTTCAGGGATGCTTGGGGTTTAGGGTTTAGGGTTCAGGTGTTTAGAGGTTAGGGCTCGGATTTCAGGATTGCATGCCGTGTGTTGAAAGTTTTCGGGTTTAGGTCGTTGTCGGGCTTCTGTCTTATTTAGGGGGTTTGGTGTATTTTTATGAATGAATGCTGTCTGCTATGTTTGAACCTTAAGGTCTGAAGGTTAGGGCTGTATTTCGGGGTCTTTGTCTAGTTCATAGTGGGCCCCAGAAAGTTGGAACATGGGTTTAGGATGACTAGTGCTGGGATTCTCTATACTTTACCATTAAGGGCATGAGGATCATGCTGTTGCAAGTTTCTGGCTTCTACTATAGGAGGTTTAGGGCTGTCCCTCCTTTGAAAAAGTGCGGTTGGAGCCTCAGGGTTCGATTTCCCTAAACCCTAAACCCCAAACCCTAAACCCTAAACCCCTAGAGCCCTTCCTGGCTTCCCTAGTAGTACCCCTCTGCCCTTGTTCTTATTGGGTTCCCTTATCAAAACCCAATGGTAGGGTATCCTAATTACTAGGGGCAACTGGGGATGCTAGGATTTCAGGATTTATAGAGTTCGTTTGACTGACTCCAACGAGCATTTCAAGGCCTAACGATCAGGGTATTGTGGACTGGTGTAGTTCAGGGCTCCCGGAGTCCTAAAGCCTAAGACCAGAGCGTCCAGCGTAAAAGATTGGCGAAGCTGCCCAGGAGGAGCAGGAGGTGTGGGCCATGTGCTCAGTTGGGCTTTAGGGTTTGGGTATTAGGTTGATTTCAGCTTCCGTTCACCCTAAACCCTAAACCCCTAAACCCCTATGCACGAGGTTCTCGTAATCTGTCAGAGTGGCCCCTGACAGCCCAAAGCCCGAAACCTTGGACAAGCGCCCAAGCCCTGCTGCCTAAACCATAATTAAGCCTTCGAAGTCTTAACCCTAAGGGTCCAAAGGGCCCAATACTCATGTACTACGGATAGTAGTTCTGTAGGTTAGCATTCAGAAGAGTCTATGATTATGAGGTACTTGGAC
>CAJNDV010037419.1:0-19569 GCA_905221635.1 Symbiodinium sp. CCMP2456 | reverse complement strand
CCGGTAATCCCCAGACCCCGAATCCCTGAACCCTAACGCCTAAACCCTAAACCCTAAACCCCTAAACCCTAACCCCAAACCCCTAAACCCTAAACCCCTAAACCCTAAACCCCTGGACCCTGAACCCTAAACCCTAAAAGCCCCAAACCCTGAACCCTAAACCCTAAACCCTGAACCCTAAACACTAAAAACCCTGAACCCTAAACCCTGAACCCTGAACCCTAAACCCTAATCCCTGAACCCTAAACCCTGAAAGCCCTAAACCTTAAACCCTGAACCCTGAACCATGAACCCTAAACCCTGAACCCTGAACCCTAAACCCTAGAAGCCCTAAACCCTATAAGCCCTGCACCCCATTAAACCGCAACCTAAATCCGAAACCCTAGACAGGCCCAGACTCTGAAACGAAACCGCAAACCGCAAAACCCTAAAACGTTCGTCTGTTCGATCTTTAGAGAACACGGCTGTAGTCACAAGACCATCCGGCAAACTTTAGGGCTTCAAAGGTAGGGGCCTAAATAATTACTAATACTATTTTGGTTGGGGGTTCCCTATTATGGATATAGTACATTATACTCCAAAACCCTATTCTAATTATTAAGGACACCCAAACTCTTATAATAGCCCTTATAGTGACCCCGTTAAAGGAACCCTTGAAGGAACCCCAGAACCCTAGGCCCCTAAACCCTAAACCCTAAACCCTAAACCCTAAGCCCTAAACCCTAAACCCTAAACCCTAAACCCTAATCCCTACTCTAAGTATTAAGGCCCTACATTCCTTGTTTCGGTGTGAGGGATTTAGGCTTCAGGCCTCGGGATGTAAAGTTAGGACATTGGAGTGTCGGATTTGGGGGGCTTAGGGCTTTGCGTTTAGGGTTTTAGGGTTCAGGGTTTTGGGATTTAGGGTGTAGGGTTTAGGATTTAGGGTTCAGGGTTTAGGGGAACGCTACGAGATGTTTCCGAGCAGTCGCAGCAGATTTTGTCTTCATCGCGGTCAGGGGTCAAAGGATTCAGAGTTGCCGGCTGTAGTCTACCTAAAGGGACATACCTCACCCGTGCTTAGCTGCATTCGAGTACGGACTTTTTGTTGGTTGTTGATCCCAATATCAACCACAGAACGGGGTACTCTAAAGACGGGATCAAGTATGACCCTCTAACCTCAAACCCTAAACCCCTAACCCCTAAACCCCCAAACCCAAAAACCCTAAACCCCTAAGCCCCAAAACCTAAACCCCAAACCCTAAACCCCTAAACCTCTAGAACCCTAAACCCTAGCGGAGCGAGCAATCAGAGCTGAAGGTTCCTCAAGGTAACTTTAAGCGCACGGGATCGACGCCCTGGATGCGTTCATGTCTTGGCAGGAAGTCGTGCACAGCCGAGCTACCGGTATAGCGCACCTTGCTACTGCTCGTGTTGATAGTTATGATGTGGTGAGGATGATGATAATGGTGATGATGAGGATGATGATGATGATGCTGATGGCGATGGCGATGGTGATGGCGATGATGATGGTGATGAAGATGATGATGGTGATGAAGATGCTGATGCCTACCGAGACGGCTTAAGGGCAATGTCGACATGCCCATGACGATGGTGATTGCAACCATCACTGTCACACTGCGATCATCAGCAACAGCGTCGTATGATCCTATTATGTCACTATGTCGCCCTAAACCCTGAACACTAAACCCCTGAACCCTAAACCCTAAACCCTAAACCCCTAAACCCTAAACCCTAAACCCTCCTATCAACCTTCATTGCATCGGCAGACATGGCCTTCTCCACCCCCCAAAGAAAATTAGCGGGCACTGACCCTGGGGCGACAAGGCACAGCACCCGAAATAGCGTTAGGGTTTAGGGTTTCTTAGGGTTTAGGGTTTAGGGTTTAGGGTTTCTTAGGGTTTAGGGTTTAGGGCTTAAAGTTTAGGGTTTAGCTTGAGTGCAAAATCGCAAACCCAAGTCAAGCAAGGCGCTACCCTAAACCCTAGACCCTAAAATGTTAAACCCCAGATGTGGGGGAACCTTCAGTCAAACATCGGGCTCTAGGTCGTTGTGAAGAAGGAAGCTCGGCTTCAAACCTATTTTTCGGCGGGGGAGTGCGCCCCAAGCCTATCCCGGACCTGTCAGACGTGGCCACATCCTGACTTGCAGACCTGGCCCAAAGGTTTTAACCTTCCCTAATCCCTCTAAACCCTGAACCCTAAACCCTAATCCCTAAACCCTAAATCCCTGACAAGGAGCTCTGAACTTATTGCCCTTATGGTCTTCAACGTAGATCCTCAGACTCTGATCCAAGGCATATAGGAGAGGCCGAAACGAACCGAAGATCCGGTAAACCATTCTGTGTATCGGGGTTGGGGTGTAGGGTTTAGGGTTTAGGGTATCGAGGGTTGGGGGGTTGAGGCAAAACTTTCGGCAACCTTACAGTAACAGTTGCCCGCAAGTGGGTGCCGCCATGTTTTGAGCTCAGTCCTGGTTGAGTAACTGTTGTTACTGCGAGTGGGTTTGACCAAGTCAACAACCCTTCCCAAACCATGATCCAACAAAAAAACACCAGCCCTGAAAGCATGCCGAAATGTAGACCTCAAGCCAAAGGAGCCTGAAAAAACAAAACGGGGAGTCTCAATCTGAGATTTCCTACACACTATAGGTTTAGGGTTTAGGGGTTTAGGGTTTAGGGTTTAGGGTTCAGGTTTAGGGATTTAGGGTTTAGGCGTGATCAAGTGCTGCTTGTGCGCCTGTGGTGCATCCACCTTACATCCTACAGCCTAAATCCTAAACCCTCACCTTTATGATTGGAATCGCCCTCCAAGGGAATATCGGCGACTTCATACAAGGGTTTTAGGGTATGCTATAACTACTATGTTTGTGGTATGGAACCCGAAGGAATGTTGTTTGGAAATGATTTGGGTCCCTATCTTATATTGCCGGAAACCCTAAGCACTACCATTGTGGAATTACGAAGCCTGAGGAACAGTAAGGACCCCTGCTTATATTACCTCCGCTAACGAGACGTAAGGGTCCCGTGCATGTGTATATGAAGATACTTTGGCCTCGACGTTGCTCTGCAGCAAACGCGTTCATGCTCGAATGTATACTCTACAAGCACTGAAGCCTGTAAAACCGTATAGTGAACTTCCTGAACCCAAAGCCTAAACCCAAACCTCTGAACCCCATACGAACCCTCATGAACCCTAATACTGTAAAAGCTGTCAGCAAGCCCTATAGAAACTTTCATAAACAAAAAATAATACAACCGGAAAAGAACCGCTGTGCGCATGGATATGCAGGGATGCAGCGGCTACTTAGAGGGCCAACTAAACCAACTTGGTGAAACCCGTTCTTTCAATCCCAGAAATTGCTGTGAGGGGTCTCATGATCCAGCAAGCTATAGGTAATTGAGGTTACGATAGTTGACATGAGTGGGATCCCTATCGTAATCCTGATTGAAGGAAGGATTGATTGTTAGACCAGTAAACCTTATAAGCCTTAAGGAGGCAAGGTTGTCTAATACATCGTTGAAGCCCCAGCCCTTAATCCAAAAACCCTAAAATCAGAAACCCAAAAACGCTAACTGCTAAACCCTACACCCTAAGACCCCAGAACACAAAAACCTGCATCCCAAAACCCGAAATCAAAACATCCAAAACCCAAAAAGCCCAACGCCCCGTTCCCCGCCCCCATCGCAGCCTCGGAAAGAACACCTACCTGGGCGCCAAAGCAAGAAAAGCGATGTCCCCACCCTTCGAACCATCAACAGAAAGGCTTTAGGGTTTAGGGTTTAGGGGTACCAAGCCGCGGAAAGGGCCCCATGTTACTTTATTACTTACTACTATTACTGCTAGTCTTGTCATTCTCGCGATTACTACGGTCTGCTGCCAGTATCGTCTAAACCCATAGATAGACAGGGCATCCTGTTTTGGTGGTGGGGTTTCTACTTCTTGAATCCCTGAAGGGGTCTGGATCTTAACGAACCACTCTTGCCATACCCCTCATGGTCCATGTACTCATATAAGCATATACTTTCGCCTTTTTGTAGCATATACTTTCGCCTTTTTGTAGCCCTATTTACGTTCTTTAATGCCCAAGTATATACTATACGTAGATGGACCTTTAGAAAAGGGGTTCGGGCTCTGGGCTTGGGGATTCTTAAACCTGAGGCTTCCGCAAAGAGGGATCTTTGCACTACTACTTGGTCTACAACAGAGGGCCTCGGTTGAGGGTCACATCTTGCAGATCGGGCCCATGCTCATCTGAAAGCTTGTCAAAACCATTTTCAAGCATGGCGCTGCGAAACTCCACTGCCTGCGACTTGAACTCCAGAAAGTCCTCGTTGCTCAGGCTTCTCTCGGCACACCTGCTCCGGGTTTGACCCCAATGGACAACCACGTCGCGGAGATCCTCCGAATCACTTTTCTTCGGCCGTACTGCGATGCGCTTGTCGGTCTCCAGCATCCTGGAAGATGGCCAGCACGATGCAGCTCAACTTCTTGCAGAAAGTCAGCTGCTCTGCAGATGGGACATCTTTCCAGTCCCGGCGATCTCGGCATCAGGCATCATAATAATAATGGTAGTAGTAGAAATAATGACAGTAATAGCATTAATAATAACAACAGTAAAAATAATAACATATTAACAATAGAAAACAACAGTAGCAGCAATAGTGACCATCAAGCAACCATCCTCGGCTGCGCGGTGTAAGCTCTTAGGTCGAAGGTTCCAGGGACCAGGACAAGAGCCTGCGCAAACTGCTGGCAGCAGAGCAGGGTTTAGGAGTTCAGGCTTTAGGGTTCAGGGGTTCGCGCTTTTAGGGGTTTAGGGGTATAGGGGTTTTGGGTTTAAGTTAGGGTACAGGAGTTTAGGGTTCAGGGTTTAAGGGTTTAGCAAGCAGAATCACCTCACAGCTGCTCCCACCAAACCCGATCCCCCAACCCCCCAATCTCCCAAACCCCCGAAACCCCCCCACGTGCATGGCATCCAATGCACAGCCCGTGCTACCATGGTCTCTGGCTACACAACAGATCCTAACCAAAAACGCGGTAGCCTGAAAAGGACTTGGGTATGATCCTCTAGGTAATATCATACAAACATGGGGGTTTCCGAAAATAGGGGGCCCTAATATAGTACCCCAAATAGTAGGATCCTTATTAAACGACCCCAAAATAAGGTACCCCTACTTTTCGGAAACTCCCACATTTCGGGATAGGTATCTGACTAATAACCCGCTTCATCCTTCGGACCCCCATCGGCCCAAGGGTAAGTGTCCAAGTACAGTCAAGGGTTCTGCCATTCGTGCATACGGGCTTTCAAAAGTGAAGGGGCCTTAACAATTACAATAGGGTTTCCAAACAAAAAGTATAGATAATTATAAATTAAGGCCCCTATCTTATATGAACCCTAAACCCTAAACCCCAAAACCTGGACCCTACACCCCTAAACCCTAAACCGTTATGCTGGCCCCCATCTTATATTTAAGCCTTCTTTGGGGAGACCTGTCAGCCTGCAGGGTCGATGGGGAGAACCAGTTAGGGTTCAGGTTTAAGGGTTTAAGGGGTTTAGGTTTAGGGGTTTAGGTTTAGGGGTTTAGGGGGTTAGGGGTTTAGGGGTTTAGGGGGTTAGGGGTTTAGGGGTTTAGGGTTTAGGGTTCATAGAATACGGTCCTAATGGGTACATGTAAGCCCGCTTAGGATGCTGACAGCACTGATTCCAAGAGAGCCCCAAACCCCTAAAATTAGAAAATACGCCTTGCATTACGGAAAAATCAAGGGTGCAGAAGTAGCAAGATCTTAGGAAGATTCCTTGATAAAGGTGTATAATTGGCTCTCAAGATTATAGCTAACTTTGTAAGCTCCCTGTGCCTCCTGGTGTTTTGCAGCACCCTGTAAGCTCCGAAATCTGCAAGCCTACCTAGATCCCAAAACCCGCTGCTTAAGGGTTGTATTCTATAACGAATGGGTCAGAACCTGTGGTTTTCTAGGGTTTGGAGCTACAGGAAAATTCTAATCCCTGAACTCTGAAGCCGAAACTCTCCTAACTCCAAACCCTCAATCCGATGCGCTGAAGCCTAAACCCAAGCCTAGACCCTAAGCACGGTTTATTGATTGAGCTTTATGAATTATGGCTTAGGCCTTAAAGGGTTTATTCTTGGTTTCCGGACTGTAAGGGGTCCTTCGATAATGTTATTTCGCGGTATACCTATAGTGCGTTTACGGTCTCCATAGAAATGGTTCCCTTTGTTTTTTTTTACCGATCCTGAATTAAAAAAATGGTTAACCCAACAAGGGAACTACCATGGAGCCTAGAGGTAGAGCCAAAATAGTACAGCAAATTGAAGATCAACATAACAATACCCTAAGGCTCAACATAGCCCAAAGGCCCTATATAGTATAGTCTTTGGGCCCAAAAGCCGCAGAATATGTGTCCTTAGAGCCTTAGGGATAGGTCTTGTATGCCCTGACGATCCTTATGCCCCTTTACCATCGACTTCGGCGAGGCGCCCACCCAAAAGGCCCAAGTAAATATATTCTAAGGTACCTTAACCTACCAAAACCTAGTTTCTTGTAGGTTCTTATTATAAACCCTAATATGGAATCTATAGGGACATAAAAAGAGTAGGTTGTGGTAGGTGAAGGTACACTGCTACACTTCGAGGTTGAGGGTTATTTGGGGTGTAAGGTCTATGGTTTAGGGTCTTAAGGTTTAGGGGTCTTAAGGTTGTTTAGCATTTAGTGTTTCCGGGATATCTGTGAGAAGTTTCGGTGACCATAGTGAGGGTTGCGATCCTCAACTGTTGCTCAAGAAAATGCATGGGGCAGGGAGACCGAAGCCCACCCACGCCCACACACGCATGAAGATGGGAGGATACGGACCGCACGACCATAGATACCAACTGCACATCAGGGCATTGTGGACTCTCTGAGCTGGACAGAAAATCAACCAAACGGTAACTGCAGGCAAGTGGCATAAGTCCGAATCCGTGGCAGTGCCTGGGAATCAACATCACGTATAATCTTGATGAATACGCCGGACCGTGGTTTCCGTGTGGGCATGGTGCCTATTCATGTTTGGGTACAAAGTGTAGGGCCTAGGGTTTGATGTTTGTGGTGACGTGGCAGATGGCCGAGATGACAGTCATTCTGAAGTTGATGGTCATGCCTGCAATGACAATGATGACTGTCTGCTGTCTGCCATGACTGCAGTTGCCATCACGTCTTTACTCGGGGGAGTCCCTGATGACTGCTCCTGTGCAAGTCGAGCCACGGCCCTTTACTTCCTAAACGCCAAGACCCTGAACACTAAACCCGAAGATAGACCAAAGACTGGCTAGAAGTGGTATCCTTGCTTTATAGTCCCTCTACAACGCTGCTTTCAATGGAGCCAACCAGCATCTCCCCCCTCCGCCCTCATTTAGCTTCCGCTAACCCAAGCAATTAAGTATTTAGGTTTAGGATAGCAGCTGTGTAGGTTAACATGTGGGAACGTATATGATGATTCGGTACTTGGACCCTCAAGTTAGGGTATAGTGGAGGATAGCTGCGTGTGGAGGAACACCTGTAAACTACCAGCCACTGCCCACGAAACGCACAACGTGATTGCTAAGACAAGACCAATCTAACACATCGACCTGCCAAACCGTAAATGTGAGCTCGTGATGAACAAAGCCCCCCTCAATTGGGCTAAGTGAGGGCCGGCACACAACATTCAAGGAAAAATACTACCCCTCAATGGTCCCGGCTTTTATTCTTTTAAGCTTCTGGGAAATAGACACTACTACTACTACTACTACTACTACTACAAACTGACGCTGTCTTCGAAGCCATAATTATTAAGGCTCCTTTATAGAAACCTATAGCCTCCAGCTTTCAGGGCTGCAGCTCCAAGCTCCAAACTTTGGTTTTGTCTGGCTGCCAAATCTATAGGTAGGTTTCTAACATAGGCCCCTTTTCAAAAAACAACCCCATGAAGTTTTGAAATAGGTAGGTTTCTAACAACGACCCCTCTTCAAAAAACAACCCCATGAAGTTTCTAAGGGGCAGTATGCGATAGCCTCGAAACCCACAAGATTGCAGATTAAAAAGTACCCCTCAATAGTGCAATGGCCTGCCGGGAACCTCCAGAACACCAAACCAGAAACCCGTTTCTGTATTCAAAGCCATACGGCTTCTATGCCCTAAGGGTCCAAAGGACCCAATAATCAGGTACTTTGGTTACGGATAGTAGTTATCTAGGTTCATATTTGGGAGAGTATCTGACTATTAGGGTATATGAATTCTTGGGCCTCCAGCCTTCAGGGCTTCAGCCCTAAGATCCAAGGGTTTAGGGCTTTGGGGTTTAGGGTTTTAGGGTTTAGGGTTTAGGGTTTAGGGCTGTACTAGTATTGTACTACTGCATTGCCACTACTGTACTACTACACTACTACTATTGTAATACTTTTGTACTACTGTGCTATTACTGTACTACTGTACTTCTACTGTACTACTATTCTACTACTGTACTACTATTGTACTGCTACTGTGTGCTGATGTACCATTATTGAATCCGCATTACGGTAGTCTGAGCCGTGCTCGCTGAACTTCCCTGCAGAAGTCATGGAGAAGTCCTTGAAAGCCCTCGGCCGAAACCCTAAACTCAAGCTTAAAGCGCACTGAACGCTCAAGTCCCATCATAGACCCTAAAAGGCAAGCCTCTAAGAAGAGGACCTCCACCACTAGCCTATATTCAAAAACGCCGTAAATGTACCTAAACCTTGAAACCCTTCAACCCTAAAACTTAAAGCCTGAACCTCAACCACCCCGCCCCCCAATCTGCTTAACTGGCACCAGACCGAATCCAGAAACATCAACGCAAAGTAACTCGTATTGCTACTTGGTACACGTTGGGCGCTAGGACTGTCCAGCTTTGTGGGGACTAGATTCACCTAAAGCTCAATATATAGTGAGCTTATTTAGCTGTATCGTTGTTTGATACACTTGTTAGCTTGCTTTCCCCTGAGCCCTCCAATCTAAACCCAAAAACCCTAAAACCCTAAACGCTACACGTAATCCTGAAACCAGAAGCATGTCCAAAAATCCCCAAGCCTGTCCAGGGCATACTATAGCTAAGAAAGACTATACCCCCAAACCTAAACCCGAAAGCCCTTCTAGGAACCCTTGCATAGCCCTTTGAAGGAACTTGTAAGAAAAGAGTGCTATTCTATTTACTAAGGCCCCTAATGAGCCCTAAAGCGTACAGAACACTATAAACTCGTATGGACCCTTTAACAGGGCCCCTATTTTCATTAGTAACCCCTAAACCCGAAAAAACCCTCAACCTCCAAACCCTCCAACCCTAAAGGGCCTAAACTCTACTTGCCCTAAACCCCAAACCCCACAACCCTAAAAGTCCTAAAACCCCACACCGTGCACCCTAAAGGCCCAAACACCTCAAACCCTAAGCCCTAAACCCTGAAGGCCCTAAACCCTAAACCCCTACAGGCCCTAAACAAACCCCTGTACAGCCTCCGTCCTTCCCTTTCAAAGGAACCCTCTAGAACTTGCCATCGATCCCTTTCTCTCTCCTTCAACAGCCAGGCCCAAAACAGTTCAAACTTTTTAGGGCAGATCTAATATATATATATATATAAGACCAAAAAGTTTAAGGTTCTCCCATTGGCTATCTGAGTAAACCCTAAAACCCTAAAGGCCCCAAACCACTGTAGAGACTTGCCATAGATCCCTTTAAAGGAGATCCCTCAATCCGAAACCCTAAGCCCTATACCCCTAAACCCTAAACCCCTAAACTTGCCATAGATCCCTTTAAAGGAGATCCCTAAACCCTAAACCCCATAGATCCCTTTAAAGGAGATCCGCATAAACCCCCAAACCAACTTTTAAAGCTCGGCGGCTGAATCGCCAGGCGGAGGAGCGACTCGAGCTTCTCCTGCCCGGTTTAGAGGGTTTAGGGTTTCTGGGTTTAGGGTTTAGGGTTTGGGGTTTTGGGGTTTAGGGTTTGGGGTCTGGGGTTTAGGGGTTTTGGGTGTAGGGTTACGGGTTTAGGGTCTGGGGTTTAGGGTGGAGGGGTGGTGAGGCTTTTGGGCTTGGGATTTAATTAGGGTTAGGTGTTTAGGGGTTTAGGGGTAGGGACGGGCTTCGGGATCCTGTAAGGGTTCCTTGGAGGCGCTCAAAAGCTTAGGGCTTCGGGTTGAGGTCGTTCGAGGCTGAGGGCTGCGAATAGGAGTCTAGGATTTAGGGATTACCCTTCCCCCTAAATCCTAAACCCTAAACTCCTAAACTGCCCGGGCCCGGCAAAAGCGCCGAAACGGAAGCTGTTGAAACTTAAGGGTTATAGGGTTTAGGATTTAGGGTTTAGGGGTTTTTAAGATTTATAGGATTTAGGATTTAGGGTTTAGGGTTTAGGATCAAGGGCTTAGGGTTGAGGGGGCTTACAGTTTAGGATTTAGGGTTTAGGGGTTTGGGGTTTAGGGTTTAGGATTTTGTATTTGGGGTTTAGGGTTCAGGGCCTAGGGCTTAGGAGTTTAGGGTTTAGGGTTTAGAGTTTAGGGGTTTAGGGTTTAGGGGATTAGGGCTTAGGGCTTTGAGTTTACGGGTTTAGGGTATACGGTTTAGCATTCAGGGTTAAAGCTATGTGGATGTAGATCTGCCTGACTTTGATTAATCGAGCAATGGAGCTTCCAATCCTGTTATATGAAGGACCATGCAGCCAGGATTGATCTGCAGGTGGACAGAGTTCTATGTTGCGTGAGCATCCTAAGGCAGTGAATATCCCTGCGATGTGTAGTTATGGCTTTCGCCCATCAACAGCAAAATGCTCCGTTTGGGGTTATCATGGATGTCTATAGACATATATATATATATATATAGATGTGTGTACATACACATACATAGATCTGTTCATATATGTACTCTGTATATGTATCGGCCCTTTTGAATCGCCGTTCTGGATTCAAACGCCAGACGCGCTTCGGATCGGGCACAAGCCTATGGAAGAAGAAGACATATGTGCGCTTGTTTTCGCATTTAGTAGGGTTTGCGTGTTTAATATGGTTATACAATGCGGGACTATACCGGTATACCACTGCTCGACCCCTTCGTTCTGATAATTTGTGGAGTTGGGGGTATCTTTCCTACGTCCTTTGAGCTTGCTAGGCTGCTTGCAGGAATCAACCCCGCGCAAGGCACGCCAGCCAACAGCTACAGTGGTGTCAGCGAGGATGTTGTAGGCTCAGAGCTTGGGAGTTGGGGTTTGCCATCCAGACACCTCTTTTTTTGTTCGAGCATCCAAGCATCTCTCGATGTTTGAGAATATTGCCCTCCTAGGTCCTGAGAAACTGCGGCGCCAGCCAAGCTTCGAGCAAAGACATCCACTCATCTTGTGTTCGAGTTCTGCAAGACCCTGCGCCCCTAAAGAAATATTATCGGGCCGCTGCAAAACACGATGAAAGCCTCAGCACAATAAACAGACACTTATAAACTCTTTTCCGGTGGCGAGAACCTTTGTAGTCCGATAAAAACCAGACAGAACCATGAAAAGCAATAACATAGTGTAAAAGCCACAAACGCTTGAGTGAGTGCGCTCAAAGTCCCCGGTGGGAAGCAGTTGGCGAGAACCTTCGGGGCAGTCTGCAGAATGGTCCTATAGGCTTGTACAGGGCTTAGAGACTGTAGGGTTTCCCCTAAACCCCAAACCCTAAAGCCTAAACCCTGAAGCCTAAACCCTAAACCCTGAGTTTAGGGTTTAGGGGTTTAGAGGGGCCTGTAAGGCTTTGGGGCTTGGGGTTTCGGATCTGGGAGGGGCTGAAGGTGTGCGGCTTTATCAGGCTCCTTGAAGCAGCACCGTGCTTAAGGCTCATGGGTTCAGGGTGCTCAGCCCTGAACCCTAACCCCTTAACCCTAAACCCTAAACTCGAAACCCCTAAACCGGTACGGGCCAAAAGGCTCCTTCAACCCGGATCGTCTGAAGGACCCAGTAGTCAGATGGTCCCTAAGGCTCGATCTACTCATATAGTATATACTTAGGCCTTAAAGGGGTTCCTTTGTAGGTCATTACTGCCAGGCCTAAGTATATACCATATGGGTCGTAGAGCCCTGGAGCGTGGCTGGGGAGGGTCGTGACGGAGGTTGAGGTTCCGAAAACATGTGATTCTAACGTAAACCCTAAACCCTAAAAGCCTAAACCCTAACACCCTAAACAGTAAAACCCTAAACCCTAAACGTCATGTACTGCGTGGAGCCTTGTGGACAGTGATCGAAGGTTTAGACTTTAGGTGGGAAGTTGGGTCAGTTTAGATGACAAGCCCCTTATCCTGCTGGGGCTTAGAGCTGCAAATGCTGGTCGAGGGCTTAGGGTTTATGTACTCACTGGTTCTGCACCCTGCGCGGGTCATTCGTCTTTGGAGGCACTCGAGCAACTACCCTTTGGTGAAACTCCTCTCGTTTCGCACGTGTGTAGGAAACTCGTGCAAGTTTGCGTACACGAGCTGCATAAGGTAGCCGCCGATGCCGCTCCAATGTGCCGATCTGAAACCTTACATCCAAAGCGATTTTCCGACGAAGCACTGGGTTACCGCACGATCGCTTTTTCGGGGCATGTGTATATATATATATATGTGTGTGTGTGTGTGTGACTATGCAACATTATGCAAACGTCTACGCGTACATTTGCAATTATAGGCATATATCTATGTGTGTGTATATATATATATATTCACATACAAAGGTACCCATATATAATACATACATGGTGCAGAGGACATCAACCTCCTGCATGGGCATCGAGTGATATGCAGACCTTAGTAACTGGAATATCGCCTAGGGGTATAGCAGTGTCTTTCGGATATAGAGGCCATGAGGGGATTTACTCTTTATGAGATTATATACTATTCGAGTCCCTTTACCCAACCCCTAAATGGCTCTAAATATAGACTGTAAGCCGGGTCTAAGCCGTACCTAGACCCTGAAGAACCTACCTTTAGGGTTCCTTCATATGATTTCCTTATACAAGTCCTTAAAGAAGGTAGGTTATTTGGGGTTAAGGTAAGCCCTAAACCCTAACTGTGGAAAACTACACCCCACTCGCTATGGCCCAAACCCTCAGCTCATAGAGGCGGAACTCTGAAAAACGTCGGGGCTGCTTGCACATGAAACCATGAAACTCGACTGTGGGTTCAGGCTTAAGGCTGAGTTTAGGGGTTTTAAGGTTTAGGGTTTATAAGGTGTGGGGTTTAAGGTTTTGGGTTTTGGGCTTAAGCGTTTTTCAAGCCCTGGACCCAAAGACCGCAACTTCCAAAAGCCCGAAGCCTCCACGCAACAAGTCTAGAGTTACTATTTAACCTCGCCCGCCCATATGAAGAAAAGCTCGCCACCGTCCTGCAATCTCTAAACACTTCAGAGGGTGAGAAAGGATATTGAACAATAGCAGAAGTGTAGGCAAAGAGCTCTAGGAATACCATTCTAGCTGTTGACGTCCTTGATATCATTCTTTAGCCCTTTGATGTTGGCCCGTGGGTTTCCTGCTAAAAAGCTACAACTGGCTGGTCACCTTGCCAAATTGCCGGACTTCGTGAACTCCTTCTCAGGTTGAATGAGCTCAGGGTTTAGGGTTCGTTATATTATTGCTTACGCAGTCTAGGGTTTAGAAATCATCTTTGACCAACCATTTGGCTGCTTAAAGGGTTATGATGAAGTCATAAGCGACTAAGCGACTTTTCAGTGGAGTACCTCTCAGTGCGCATTTGACATCCAAAGCCCTTTCTCTTTTCTCTTGGTTTCGGCGGCGCACCCAAAGGGTTTAGGGTTAAGGGTTTAAGGGTCCACTTACTGACGCGGAATCTACCTTGCTGTTGAAGTACTTATGTAGGAAGCCCTTCCGGGCTTAAGTGTACAGTACCGAGCTGCATGGGCCCGAAGGGGCAGCGATCACGAGACTGCGCGCTGATGATCTGATCCCAAGTTTTGGTATCAGAGATGCGCTGGGCTGGCAGTCCAAATACAATGCGAAAGGTCCAAAATACCCAGGATAGCGGTAAGTTGATGTTGGGGGCATATGCTTCTTTGGTACTCGGACCCTCAGCGACCCAGGAAAGCACATACACAACAAAGACATGTTTGTGATGCCCCCAAATGTCTCTTTATCTCAGCCAATAGTGTCGGGACAAAAAGCGTATGTGTGTGATTTTGTGATTCCTTATACAACCCACAAGAGAGGGATCCTTGAGCTAACCCCAAACCCTTCAGGTACCTACTATATACGGCCCCCAAACCTCTAGTACCCTCTATAGTAGGTTAGTAGGTACCTGGGGGGTTAGGGTAAGTTCGCTTTCTCTTCAAAGGCTACGGTCTCTGGCTCAGGGCTGAGGGTCTGGCGGTTCGGGGTCTAGGAGCCTTCCAGGCCGGAGACAAGGTTGGTAGCATTCTAGGCTTTGGGGGCTTTAGGGTTTAGGGTTTAGAGTTTTAGTAGGGTTCAGGGTAGCAACATTGCTTTTGATGGTGCTGCCTTAGAAACCCTCAATGTGCCAAGGTCTTTGGGTCCAGGCGAGAGCTTATAGCCTACCTCTTAGTGCGAAGGAGCACCCAAAGAAGGGCTCATGAGTGTGGGGATCTTCATCTAAGCCTTTTAGGATCTATAGCTGCAGCATTCGGGGCTTAAGGTTTATGGATTTAGGGTTTAGGGCTGAGGGTTCGGGGGATTTCCAGCTCGGCGGCCTGGACACAAGGACTCGTTCATCACTGCCTAGTTGCTAAGTTCCCTGACCCCCAACAGAGTTGGGCTTGTCATGGTATGGTGGGGTTGCAGAATAGGTATACACCATTGCACGATAAACCCTATTACCTACTTAGGTCTTAGGACTATACAAACCCGAACCCTGGCACGAACCCTTCAACCCGAAGTCCAAGCCCTCAAATCCAAAAGCTCTGAAGGCAAACTTGAAACCCAAACCTGTTAAGGGATAAGGGTTTACTAAGCCCAGAAACCCACCCTGAATCAAGAAGTTTAGGGCAAAGCGAGTTTTCAAATTTCTGCCACTGTAAGCCCTCAAGCGCCACACAACACAGCCTTCGATTCCGGGTCAGTCAGCCAGAGGTGTCGGCGACAGAAGGTCAACCCTAAACCCTAAATCATCCTAACTCTCTACAAAGCCTAAACCCCCCTACACTCTAAACCGTCCTATAAATCCTAAACCCTAAGCCAATTTCCGGACCCTAAACCCTAAACCCTACACCCTTTCAATGGTGTAGCCTTGAAAGGGCTTTGGGTCACCAGATCAAGGGTGAAACCCATGGGTTGAAAGTTTGGGGTTTAGGGGTTTAGGGATTTAGGGGCTTAGGGGTTTAGGGATTTTGGGGCCTGGGGGTTTGGGAATTTAGGGGCTTAGGGGTTTAGGGTTTAAGGGTTTGGGGGTTTAGGGTTGGGAGTTGAGGAATGTGCAGTTTCGGATGTTACGGTATAGATCGAGTGTTCCTGTGGCTCCACTTACCTACTGTCCTGAGGGCTACACCCTATAAATAGGGTCAGAACCTACAGTTCCGTAGTTCCGTGGGGTTTGGGGTCACAGGTTGGTTTTTGTTTTCACTGCTGCTTCAGCTTCGGGATTGGTGTATAAGGCCCGTTGACACGCTTTGGGCTGAACGGTGTAACTGTGGTCTCCATTGTAGGTTCTCTTGGGGGATACCTTGTAGGATCCTCTCTAATAAGGTTGGTTTACCCAAAAAAGGAACTACAATGGGACTATAAGTACACCGTTTAACCCTAAACCCTGAACCCTACAAGGGAACCCCAAAAAAGGAACTAAAACTACAATGAAGACTATAGGTAACCCTGAATGAGACTACAGGTAATATAGCGGCCTTAATATTGCGAAGAGGGTTTTGGGGTACATTATGCTATAGTTGCAATAAGGAACCCGCAAAGTAGTAGTGGTAATTATTTTGGCTCCTACAGTAGGCCCTTAATAGTAAGGGTGCCCTTGTTCCTACTATTCAGTTTTAATAAGGCAACCCAAAAAGAAAAAGGGCAAAAGGGTACTACTGGGGAACCTAGTTATTTAAGCCCCTATATTAGGCTCTATAGACTTGAGAATGCGGGTTGCAAGGGCCTGGGCTTGGTCTCAAGTGACTTGGACCCGAAAGTCCAAAACAGCCCGTAATCCTGCCTCTTGGGGTTTAGGGCTTAGGGGTTTCGGGGTTTGGGGGTTCAGGGGTTCAGGGGTTTAGGGGTTTAGGGTTTTAGGATGTTGTAGAGTTTGGGGTTTAGGGCTTGGGGTTTAGGCGCGTTATCCATCTTTGCTCACTAAAATCCTGAACCTGAAACCCTAAACCACGGAAGCCATCAACCACAAGTCAAAGCCTTGTGCATCCGTGCTTATAATTCATGATCTGAATAGGTCCTACGTACCTATACAGGGGATATACTTACCCAAATCTTGATAATAGTAGTTCCTACACTGGAAACTGGAAAACCTACTTTCTGTGTGCATACTTACAGTAGGACGGTTTGGGGAGGTATACCAGAAGAGTGCGACTTCCCGCTGACACCTCCGGCTTGGGCGCCGAAACCACAACTGAGGCCCTCCGTCCTAAATTCTACATCCCAAAACGGAATCGAAAATCTCACCTGTGATGTGTTGCTGCTGTGATGTGTTGCTGCCCCGCTATTGGGTAGGGCTTAAAATTAAAACACCAGACTGCTGAGATTTAAGCCCAATTCCAGACCCTGGCTTAAGCCCCTGGTGGGATAATTCAACTGTACCTAAGGGTTCACATGCACATTCTTTGCAGGAATTATGCAGAACGTCTGTGGTACCGGAGACATAGGCTACCTGGACCCGTAGCTCAAATGTATTGCACTAGCTGCTTCTGTTGGAATCCTAGCTGGACACCCCAAAACACCGACAATGGAAGTGTGTCCCTTCGGACCCAAAACCCTAAAGGCTTAAAGCCCTAAACTGTGGGTATCGCTGCTGAGTACAAAATCACAGGAGACCCCTACGACTTAATAGACAGAGCTCAGAAACTTGTCCAGAGAGGGTCCATGTCGTGAAAGGCTCGTCTAAGCGTGCTACAGAGCATGCTTGAGGGTTCCTTTACGGCTCCTATTTTATAAGGCCTCTTTAACAACAGGCACGTGGACCTGCTATCTGTTTGCGCAGTCATAACATATTTCTCCGCAACACCTGCTCTTCTGCCACAAGCCGCTCTGCTGATCTCTGCTGTCCATTAGTGTACAATGTAAGGGCCTGAATAATTAGGATAGGGTTTGGGGGTATATTATACTATCATAAAATAAGGAACCCCCAAAAAACAAATAACACTGGCAAATATTAAAGCCTCTATAGTACACCCAAAAAAAGCATCAGCTTTAGACAGAAAAGGATCTTCCTTTCGGTGGGTCCCTCAGTTGATAGTCTCGTTGACTTCGTGACGGGCTCGTCGGAAAGCAGCGCAAAGCAAAGCATCCACGTCCAGGTTGTCGAGGTCGTTCCCCTCCCTGAGGACGGTTTAGGGTTTAGGGTTCAGGGTTTAGGGTTCAGGGTTCAGGGTTTTGGGTTTAGGGTTCAAGGTTTAGGGTTCAGGGTTTTGGGTTTTGGGCAGGCTGTAGAACTGAGGCAACTTGACGTTGAGGGTTTAGGGTTGAAGGGTTTAGGGGCTTGGGGGTTTTTCAGGGTTTAGGTAGGGCTTGGAAACAGTGCAATACAGAGGCCTTAAAAGATACAGGAGGGTTCTGCAGTACATGTTGCTATAGCTACACTCCAATTACTACAATACCCTGAACCCTATTCCCTAGACCCCTAAACCCTAAACCCCTAAACCCTAAACCCTACACCCTAGTCTGCCCCTATGTTTATAGAGCTTGAAAAAAGCCTTGCTGGGGTTCCCGAAAAGGTGCCCAAGCCATGGTATACACTTCGTAGGTACATGGGAGTTTTCGAAAATAAGGGTTCCTTCTTTTGAGCTCCTTATAACCCTAAACCCTAAACCCTAAACCCTAAACCCTAAACCCTAACACGGCTCCTACTAGCTAGGGTACTAAACTAGGGTCCCCTATTTAGGGTACTATCGGACACCCCCCATGGACCATGAGGGTTGGGGCTGTATCCCTCGATTCAGGCTTGAGAGGTTTGTTGTTTGGGGTTTAGGGTTTAGGGTTTAGGTTTGGGGGTCATCGGAACAGGGAGTGCTTCTATGATCTAATCAGCACTCATTCGCTAAACAGTTGTGGAGTTTGTCGTTTCAGGTAAGCCCTAAGCCCTAGCCACCTTAGAATACAGGGAGACATGCCCAACCCCGATTCAGGGTGCCTACTTTTCCATATAACAGCCAACAGATCCTGGCCAAAAACTAGGTAGCGCAACAGCGGGGTGGGGTACTTGGAGGATCGTGGGACTTAGTAAGTAGGGTTACAAGTACCCTAATTCGGGTTACAATTATATAGTTACTGAGTCCCCTGATCCTCGAAGTATGACAGCAGGTAAACCCAAAACCCAAAACCCTCAACCCAAAAACCGTAAACCCTAAACCCAAACCCGTAAAGCCTATGATCCTCTAGGTAGGCTTTCGGGTTACCTCGAACCCGAGCTTCCTGCACTGCAACAACCTCAAGAAGTTCTCGCAAGGCGTAAGAGGAGAATCCCTAAACCCTAAACCCTAGGCCCTATGAACCCCAAACCCTGAACCCAAGGAAGGCACCCAAGCCCGTTAGCCGGTTTAGGGTTTAGGGTTTAGGGAAGCCCCAGAAAGCACGAAACGGCCCGGACCCCAAAAAACCCTACAACCCTCAAAGCCCCCCACCTCTCCGGCTTTATGCAACAAATGAATCTGAAGATCTCTCATTCTGCAAGAACTCAGCAGACCCTAAGAGCCCCACCATAAAGTCGAAGCCTAAGCCCCGTAGAGCCCACAACTCGCCCAGTGGCATCAGCTCGTCGCTGACATCGTGCATGCTTACCACCCCAGGTACTCCGGTGATCTTCGGACTCCTGGCAGAGCCAAGATCACAAAACTCTGAACCCTAAACCTTATAAGCGCCGTGGTTCTCTATGGGCTCCTTAAAGCATTCTAGTAGCGCTCATGAAAGGGTTTAGGGGTTCCCACTCCTGGTAGCACCTGTATAGACTCTTTCGGAACACTTTGTAGAACCCAAACAGAGCCTTCTTGCTGTGCCGAATTTTTTAGACATACATGCATGCACGAAGTCGCACAGACAAACAGACGCCACAGTGTCAAACAAAACTATGGTAAACCCCGGATCACGGACAAACAGTGCTGGGATTTCCTGTGCCTTACTCTTAAGGATAAGGATAGAGGCTATTGAGTTTCCAACTTTTGGGCTTCTACTATACTTAAACCCAAACCTTCGGCCCTAAACCCGGCACCCCTGACCCCTAAACACCTAAGCCCTCTCTATCTAATGTCTACTAAAATGTTGTTTCACAAATTCGTCAATCGACCCCCAATGTTGTTTCTCAAATCCGTCAATCGATTGTCAACCGACCCCCCAATGTTGCACCACAAAACCGTCAATCGACCCCCGATGTTGCGCCACAAAACCGTCAATCGACCCCCAATGTTGCGCCAC
>CAJNDV010037418.1:73166-111970 GCA_905221635.1 Symbiodinium sp. CCMP2456 | reverse complement strand
ATCGCATCGTATGGTTTAGCATAGCACAGGAGTAAGGTACAGTTTCCAAGTGTCATGTGGCTCCCTTGACAGGTGTACTTCGGTCATTTCTGGACAGGAAGATGTTGTTGTTTTGAGGCTTCCTTCAGGTTGACTGTTAGCATTCTCATCCTGTTGAAGATATAAATCCTGCATTACCTTAAGGACCCTCAGCTATGGAAACTACGGTATATTCCTTATTATGGGTAATGCAGGATTTGTATCATCAACCGTAGTTGCAGGTATAGGGGTTGCTCACATTCACGTTCCTGTGAAATCGCCTCCCTCCCTGAAACGGTTTCCTTGGAGGGGATTAGGGTTTAGGGTCTAATGTAGGGGCCTAAATAATTACTACACGTTTTTGGGGGTTCCTTACTATCATTATAGTGTAATGGGCCCCAAAACCCTATTCTAATTATTCAGGCCCCTATAATATTAGCGTTTAGGGGTTCGGGGATGGATCTGTAGGATGCCCAGATGCCCCGAGATCCTACTTGGTGCAGGCAAAACGTTGCGGCAATTGCTGGTGCAGCTGACCCCAAGGACTGTGCCAATAATGCTACGGTTGATGATATACATCCTGTATTCTGCATCAATCTAGAGAACTACCCATATTGTTCCCTAATTACGGAGTAACCCTAAAGCCTAGACCATAAACCCAAACCGTTCCCTAAACCCTTAACCAACAGACATGTTCAGTTCTACGTCAGATCACCTTCGTCTGATAGGGACGTTACCTGTAGGCCTTACTTGGTACAAAGGCCCTCAAAATGACACCCTCGAGTGTAAGGCTTGTGAATTACCCCAAACCCCAAAACCCTAAACCCTTAAACCCCAAACCCTAAACCCTAAACCAATAAACCCTTAACCCTACCAATAAACCCTAAACCCAAACCCTAAACCCTAAACCCTTAAACCCTAAACCCTCACCCCTAAACCCTTAAACCCTAAACCCTCAAGTGCAAGACTTGAGAATCCTTCAAGCGGCCTGCCCAGCAGACCCTGCATGCAGGGCGGCCGCGCACAGCGGCGATGCCTCGGCAGGTGCCATCTAGGGCCCTTCAAAGGTTTGGGGTTTAGGGCCATCTAGGGTCCTTTAAAGGTTTAGGGTTTAGGGTTTAGGGGTTTTAGAAGGTTTCCTTCAAAAGGATCTATAATTGATCGATCAGGGTTTAGGGCCTAGTCAAAGCACCGCATTTCCGGTTATCTGGGTGGAGGTCACGTTGGCATATGTCCGCATAGAACCTGGGTGTGGCCCCCGGCTTCTAAGCGGAAGGTTTATGGTTTTGAAGGAAATGTCGGCTCCTCGTTGAGTGTTGCCCCCACACATTAAGAGTCTTTGATAAGGCCTTGTACAATTACTAGATAGACATTATCAAACTGTTAATGGGTGGGGGCTGTACCCAAGGTTGTCGGTTTGCCTATAAGGTATCTAAGTCTGTCATCCAAGCAGCCTCTTGGGCGAAAAGTTGTTGGCAATGAACTGCGCAGCCTTCTTATGAATCTCACAGCTGCTGACGTGTTCTACCTGAGCAAAGCAATATACACAGATGGTTCATAGCGGTGGACCCTGGCCTTGATCCCCAGCTCCTGCAGAGCCAGAAGTCCACCTTCTGCTCCAGAACCTTCACTTCCCAGACACCCAATAAAACATCTTAATGCCTGTGACCCAGTTGACCACAAAAACCACGCAAACGCAAACACCTGAAATCTTGCGAAACGAGGACAAAGCTGCAATCAGACATGACCGGAAAGGCAGTCTTCAGCTGTGCCAGGGGCTTCTGCATTCCTTATCCAAAACATCTTCAGTGTGTTCCAGGTCTGCAGGTTAATTAGGAAGTGCAACCAAGTGCCTGTGCGTCTGATCATATCTTTGCCCCAACCACAGAGATGATTGCGGAGTTTGCGGGGCAGTGCAATCGAACGCTTGGGATGCTGCCTGCGTGTTAAGGCAACCATTTTTCTCAAAACCGTCGAACTTCACTTATTTTTTCCAAGGGACTGAGCTTGCCAAACAAGTTCAGACCAGTCCGGCAGATCATCGCTGTCGCTGCTCGTGTAGCTGGCGTAGCTTGTCGATCTATCTGTGTCAGAGTATTCTGACCCTGAACTTGAACCAGCCGAGCTGGCCGAGCTGGAGGAGCTGGAAAAAGTATAGCTCGAAGACATGGCCCAAGTATCTAGCATCTAAATCTAAGACTTGCAAGGCCTTCGGAGGTTAAGGATGTCTGGAAGCGAGGGGCTCAGGGATTCGGATGTCTGGAAGCGAGGAGTTTCTGCATTCAGTTCCAGGCATTGTCAAGAGCGTTTTTTGAACATTTTAGGGTTTAGGAAGTTAGGAATTTAGGGATTACGGTTTAGGGTTCAGGCCTACTTGGGTCAGAGCCTGCACGGCAGCCAGTGCCTGGCGAGGTATTGCTTGTGTTTGCCTGGGATATTGGTTGTCATGGCTGTCCCTTTGATGTTTAAGACAAAAATTTCCAAAAAGGTCCAAACATCTCTTGACATCAGCCATTTGGGCTTGTTGTATTTTTGCCATGGCAAGTTTTACCTTGGCAACTGAAAGCTCGGAGAGCTCGGGGGAATTTTCAGATGGTCGACGGCGCCGATGGCCCACATCATACGTGGTGGTTTTGTTGATCAATTCAACGGCGACCATTTTGCTATGGCCTCATGATGCTCCCCCTCCTCCAGCAGACAAGATGGTCCTCTGGCAAGACAACTTGAACTGCAGCTACAGGTGGGCTGCATGGTGCGAGGAGTCTTTTTATACATGCCCTTTGCAGTCTCGCTTGTTCTTCTTTGGGTTGATGCTTTCGAGTTGTGGAGCTGGTTGTGTGGCAGCATTCCTTTTCAGGAGACGTCATGTTTCATTTCATCTCGACTATGCGTTTAACTACGCCGTTGTCAACTGGCTTCAAGCTATGTTGGGCTCGCTGGGCATGACAAATCCAACGAGGTGGACAAATCCAACGCAAACGGGGTTCAATTCTGCAAGATTTTGCGCATACGGCCTTCTTCCATACTCGTACGATGAGATTATACCGCAGTGGCCCTTTTATTTTGCGTTTTTCAGGTTCAATCTTTATATGCTGGGCGTGATTTTGATGCACCAGATGATCCTCTCTCGCCTGGTTTTGCTGGAGCAGTCTTCCAATGAAAAGTACAGCAGCCTCTGGTTTCGCAAACTGATGCGGGCATCTGCCTTTGGATTCCCAGCACAACTTCCTACAGCTGCAGGGGTGATTTTGTGCGGAGTGTTTTCACAGGTTGAGGGCATGACATCGGCGATTTCTTTGGTGAGTTTTTGTGCTATGGGTACAATTGCAGGTGCCATGTTGCTTGGCAATGTGGCAGCCAGTGCGGTGGCCATCTCTTCTTTTATCAAGTCTTTCCGGCAATTGCAGCAGATTTGTCGCCTGGCAGATACAACGGAGGCCGATTCTGTAAGGCCTGCCTTGCGACGAGCCCGGGACTTTTCTGGTTTGCAAGCCGCAGGTGTGTCCTTCAGTTTAGTCTTCTCATGTTTGCTCCTTCCAGCGCGTGTTGTAGCTGCACTGTTTGCCACGGGGACTGCTGTGGACACCATTTCTTTGGTGTGTTACTTCATTCAGCTTTTGGATCCATTGGGAAATGGTGTCGCCGTTCTCTTGCTGTCTGGGAGCCACAGGGTGGCCAACTCTGAAGAGAGACAGGGCCCATGCGGAATCCAATCCCCTGAGCAAAACCCGCATGAAGCGACTTCGCATCAAGATCCAAACTGGGCCACAAAAGTAGAAGAGCTCTCCCTGCGCGGCATGACTCTGCGCAGCTTTCTGCACTTCTATCAGGCAAAGCTTCCTTCCATGCCAGATTGGAAATATGTCCCGGAAGAGCACAAGACTAAAGATGTGGTCCGCCGAGTCATCATACCACTGACCAGCCAGGAAGAATGTGCCTATGCGGTTTCACTTCACAACACAGACGGGTCTCAGAGGGCCCAGGTGATGGTGACACACAACTGGGGCAACCGGTTCCAGGACCTACTGGCGGCAGTGCTATCAGATGCCCTGCAGGAGTGCAGCTTCAACTTGGCAGCTCAACTCCTCAATGAGGACAGTGATTTGTTGCAGGAGATGCTAGGAAAGATGGAAAAGTTGGATGACACCTACTGGATTTGCGCGTTTGCAGTGAATCAGCATGCCAGCATTTGTCACCGGAATGCTTATGACCGGGATCCAATGACAAGCCTGCTGCATCCAGTGTGCAATTGCAGTTGTATCAACATCAGCGATCCGGATGGCCGGAGTGTTCACTCTGAGATCAACAAGTTCGATGACATGATGTATCACCTAGCGACCACTGGAAGATGCCGGCAGGTCATTGCAGTGGATCAATCTCTGGATCTGTTTCATCGAGCGTGGTGCGTGGCTGAGATTTTTGAAGCCAAGCAATTGCAGATGGAGCAGTCACTGAAACTGCGGTCCGGCGCAACCATCCAACAACGGGCCCGGACCTTGGAAAATTTGGATGTCCGGGAGATGCAAGCTTCATCAGAGAAAGATAAGGAGCTGATCCTTGGTAAGATCCCTGATGTGGATGACTTCAATTCCAAGCTTCAACTTTTGATCTTCGACCCAACATCAGGGTTGGTTGCCTCTTGGAAAGCCATGGATAGCCTGCAGCAGACTGGTGAAGTGGGCCGGCTCATTCGATGGGGCCTGGCTGATGCAGGCAGTGGCAAGGTGTGGAAAGCGTGGGAATCCCGCGACTGAGTCCACCATGCGCATCCCAACAGAGGCATGTGCCCCAAATCCCTTGTGCAAGTCGTTTGGCCCAATCGGTTGGCCCCAACAATTTCGATGAAGTTTCGATGCAAAAGAGGAGCAGCAACCAGCAGAATTGAAGATGGACTGAACAATTGTGAAGTCCTGAGGTTGCTCCCACTCTTCTGCGGGTTTCCCCCTTTCTGAAATGTGCAGTCAGCAGAGTGCAAAAAAGGTGGAGTATTGATTGTGGTCAAAGCAAATGAGCAGAGAATAGCACGCAACTAATCGGCATTATGTCCACTTCCTGGCGGCAACATGTAAGAATATAAGGGTGAGATCTCCCGAATCGTCGAAAGTATCCAGGGTTTTCAAGCTTGCACTGAGGTGGATGTCGGCAGCGCGAGTAGAATTCAAACTCCCAATTCCAACTTTCTGGCTTCTACTGGCGGGCTTAGGGTTTAGGGTTTAGGATTTAGGGTTTAAGGTTTAGGGTTTGGCAAATGGCAAATGGTAACGGGTAATGGTAATGGTATACGGTAAATGGAAAATGGTAAATGGTGACTGGTATATGGTAAATGGTAATGGTAACGGGAAAGGAAACCGTGAGGGCAACGGTGAAGGTAACGGGAAAAGTAGGTAACGGGAAAAGTGAAGGTAAAGGTAGCTTGCTTATGGTTCTGGTTCTGGTAATGGGAATGGAAATAGCAGTGGTAGTGGTGCAACGGTAGCGGTAGCGGTGAACGTTTTGGCCATGCTGATGGTAATACTCGTAATAATTACAGTGATGATCCTGGACTTGGCACCATGTTGGTTGGAGATGAAAGCGTTCTGACACTGCTTTAGAAACGCATGCCGGTCTTTCCGGAAGTGCCGGAAGCTGGACCCATCGCTTCGGAGCTCCGATCGTCGCTTCTTGTGTCGAGGGCATCACGGCGCCGGTCCGAGGATCCTGCTTGTGCTTATCCGAATTCCACATTCCTGTTTGTGGATGCCTCTTTACTTGTTCAGCGTGTGCAAACCAGGAGATTTTGGCAAACGGTTATGTGCAATCAGGACCAAACCAGCAGTCTCCGGACAATCATGTCAACGCTAGTGACCGCAGCTGTACTGACCACTGTAGCGTGGCGCAAGGTGCCCTTGATTATGCACAGCAGTTCTAGCGTTGACCAGCATGTGGGGGTCTCTGAAAACAGGGGACCCTAATGTAGCACCCTAAATAATAGGATCCTTAATTAATATAAGGACCCGAAAATAAGGTACCCCTAATTTTCGGAAACTCCCATGTGTCAGTTGCCTTGATGTTTGCCGCCGGTGGGCATCCTCGGGATCGACTCAGCTGCGAGCTCGGAAGAGATCTTGGTAAGGTCCGGCAAGGTTGTCTAGGACAGCAGGGTGGAACCGGCCGAATCAGCTTGAAGTTTTGTTTAACATGCGCAATATGCGAAAACGCTGCATATCCGACTGTTTCGCGAAGCTTTCACGAGTTTGTATGGTGTTCACTAGAAGCCGAGTTGTTCCGGCCCTTGCTCGCTCCTGTTAGCAAACGTTCTTTGCAGCAGTGTTTGAAAGTGTGAGGCTCCGGCTGGGAATTGCAGTGTAGTGGTGTTCTTAGGTAGCGCAAGATTTCCTCACAGCAGTGTTGAATCAATGTTGTCCGACTTGCAGCGAGCCATTTCTAGTTTTGATCGTCGCGCTGCTCCGGCCAGCGAGCATGTCTGCCAACACCTCAGCACATGGGTAGTTCTCTGAATTAGGGTCGCTTTTGGGGTCTGTACTATGTTGGGGACCTAAAAGGGACCTAATCTAGAGAACTACCCACATCTTGGTTCTCGGTGTTCGGTGCAGAACGCAGCTGGTGAGTTCGCAACGTCCGTGTGGTTGGTTCTTCAGGCACCTACTCCCTCGGAGCTGTCTATGGAGTCCACTGACAGTCGCCGCCAGGACGTCGTAAAGCCTTGTAGGGGGAGCTGGTGTGCAGTTTTTGGCGGACATCTTTCAAGGATCGCTACCAGTCACTGTTCGAAGGAGTCGGATGGCAGCATCGCAGCACTACAACCTCCAGATCTTCCGGCTGCTTACACTGTAATCTTCGAGGCGCCCACTGCAGTTTGTTACTTTGGAGTTCATCTTGTGCGTCAGAATCTCACGGACGCACTTATGTTCCCGGCGCTGCGTCCCAGACCGGTCTTCAATACTTTCAAAACTGCCTGAATATTGGCGTTCTGTCCCAGACCAGTCTTCAATACTGTCAATGCTGCCAGTGTTCAACACTGGCTTGCATTCATCATGGTATAGGACATAGGATTGCCATCCCGCAACCGGTGCCTTTATTCTGAGTTTACTACCGGCAATCTGGTGTCCATGCCGTGTTCAGGAGCACGTGCAAAAGGATGACTTTGAGGACGAGCTGGAGCTGCTGGGATTTACGGACGCGCTGGTGACCCGCGTGTCTGCCATGGAGTGGGCCACTTGGACCTGTTGGTTGTCGCAGTTCGCGTGGTAGTCAACCTGAATTGTAATATGTCGGCCAGTCAGCAAATACAAACCCTAAACCCGAAACCCTAAAGCTTAAACTAAAGATGAGCCAAGGAGATCCAGACCACTGAGCAGCTTCCGGAGTGTCTTGAGGTCCAGGGCGTAATGGGCGTCCTAAAGAAGCCAGGCTCTGATGTGAAGATGGATTGCTTCGTTGTGTGGCTCACACCTCGTCCAGACAAAGAGGATCTACAGGCTCTGGCATCCAAGTTGAATAGCTTGAAGATGCTCCAGAGGTATGCCACCTTCGAGGAGGCTTTCGTCCTTGATGGATCTGTGGGGATCCGGTTCCAAGATGCCGCGGAAGCGCAAGACTTTGTCTCTTCACGCCGCGGGATGATCAAGTTAGCGCTGCCTGGCCAGATGGGTATTCGGGAGTACTCGTTGAAGGTGGCAGGGAGCTATCCAGATCAGCAGGTCCCGAGCAGCTCGATGGCCAGTCAAGACCGGCCTGTTTCTACGAAAAGGAGCCGAGACATTTCAATGCCAATCTCGCGCAAAAAGGCTCACTCGTTTGTCAAGCCTTCTTTGGATCCTCCAGGGGCCGGTGTCATACGCATCTTCTCGCAGCTCGGTCAGCATCATGATGTGCAGATCGAAAGCACCGATGTGATGGAAAAGGTGTATCAGCTGGTGAGGAGCTGGTGCCCCGGGTGCGTGCTGGCCAAGCTGCCAGGGTCGGAGGAGGTCGTGCTGCCGCTGGACCCAGCAGTTTCAGGCGAATTGCTCATTGTCGAGCCCACTTCGCTGCCGTTGGTGCTGCCCACGGAATTTCAGGTGCAGTTAGGCGCTGCCGGGGAGAGAGAGGTGGACTTTGCTCTTTTGAAGCACTTGCTCTGCGAGGTTTTGGGCGACTTCAACTGCCTTTTGGATAAGGGGCCCGACTCGGCAGTCGGCCTCTTCCAGCATCGCACAGAGCTTTGTGGGCGCAGCAGGCTTGTCATCTTGAAGTCTGCAGTTCAGCGTCTTGATGTGCTTGTCCAGCACAAGAAGATGGCCTTTGTGAGTGTTGTCGGCAAGCCGCGGGAGGGCAAGAGCACTTTGCTGGAGCTGATGCGAAGGCGTTGCAGTGGAAGAGGTGCTGGGCAGCTCTTCAGGTGCTCGAACTCAGCGACTCATGCCTGCACTACAGGCCTTTGGGTTTCGACTCAGGTGATGTATCTCAACGAGAAGGACAAGGACACAGCAGTGCTCTTCCTGGATACAGAGGGCTTGTTTGCGGATGACGGGACGGACTCGGACTACTTCATCCGCCTCTTCACCGTGACTTGTGTTCTCTCCAGTGTGCTTATCCTGAACAACAAGATCTGCAACACTGTCTCTGAGGACTTCAAGTCCTCCCTTGCCCGGCTGGCCGTGCACTACAAGGGCTTCTTTGAGCGGAATGCATGGTTCAAAGACCATCGTCCACGGGTTCTCTACCTGGCACGTGACTGGAACGGTCTTCAGAGTTTGGAGCAAGACTTCGAGGACTGGCAGGAGGCGGAATTGCGCAGCTCTTCGGATCAGGGTCCACTGAACGAAGCGATGGAGTTCATCCGCGCCGCCTTCGGCATTGTCAAGTTCGGCACCTTGCCAAGCCCTGTGACCGAGCTTTGCAAGAAGGACGTAGTCTTCAAGGAGCTGGATGCGGGCTTTGAGCAGAAGCTTGACGAAATCCTTTCTCGCCACGTGTGGCCACATTTGTCTCCGAAAAGCTTCGAGGACTCCACACGGAAGCCATGTTTCTTGACCGGGGCTGGGCCTCTCATGGAGCTGTTGCAAAGCACTGTTGATGCTGTATCTACAGAAATCTCTCTGGACTGGCAGACTACGCTGCAGCGCTTCCGTGAAAAGGCAAGCCTCACATGGTTGGAGGGACGTGTCCAGAACTTTTCGGCGGAGGTCAAGCGGGTCTTCAACTTCGTAGACGTCTGCATCCGACCCGAGCACTCGGACTCACACTCAGCTGCATATGCTTTGAAGCAGCTCCTTGCCCAAGCAGAGACTAAAACCCTCCAAACGTCACAAGTCATCTCTGGGAGCCTGAAGTGCTGGAGGGTGTCCGGCTCTCTCAGTGACCTGCGATGCTTTGCGGAGCAGATGAGCGAACGTGCCATTCAGAGGCCTGACGGCAAGTTGCAGCTGCAGCAGCATGCGCTGTGTCCCTGCTTCGTCCATGTATCAAGCAGCCAGTTCTGAACCAAGGATTACGACTTTCCGAGTGCAGGATGCGGTCAAGCACATCGCGGGCGAGCAGCAGAAAATCTGCGAGGAGGCAATTGAAGAATTAGGTCCTATGGGCTATGCACAGGGGACCATTGCACCTCGTCAGCACTTTTAATCTCAACCATGTCCTCCATGGCCGTTTGCTTGCGTTGATTCGATATCTCGCCATGCTCAGGCTGACCTAGTTCAATCTGCCGCGGACAGGCATCTGTCTGCTTTTCATCACGACGCGGAGTTGCTCCAGAATTTCTGCTTGCAAGCAGAGATTTGCCACATCCTGGAGTGCTTGGACGTGAAGGTAAAGGCTGCATCAGTAGAGGCTGAGCTGGACGACATTGAAGAGAAGTGTAGGCAACAGGTTGTGGAATTGGGCCACAGAACCATCGCAGAGAGGTCGAAGCAGATTGAGGCCGCAAAGGTGTCTATTGCCGAGACGGTGTCCCAAATGCGGGTGGCCCCAAGAGCCGCAGTGCAAGCTCAGGTGGAACGCTTCTACTGTGGAAAGCTTGGTGGGCTTGGGGCAGAAGATTCCTTCGAGGATACTTTGAGCAGGTCCAGTGGATCCAAGCTCTTCGCTGCATTTCTGAGAGAACAAGACTTCGATTCTCTGGCACAGATGGTAAGCCTTCATCTCCGCCATAATTCTATGCCCGGTATCTGCAGGAACATGGAACCTTGCAAGTTGCAGGAGCTACTTGCACATGTGCGCAGCCTCCTTGAGGTGGCGGTCGCTGAGGAACGGCGGATGCGGCTGGTAGCTGCACTCCGGCACTTCCTTGCCCCATTCGGGGTGAATGAGGGCCTGATCTCATCTCAGTGTGGCTCCTTCGTGGCTATGATGGATGCCGGCGAGGAGATCGATGGTGAAGCTCTGGGCCAGTTGCTCTTTGGGGCTCTGGAGCTTCATTTGGGAATCGCCGGGGGCGAGCTCTTGGAAAGCATCCAGAAAGCGCACCAGCTTTTGGAAGGCTCCATCCCAGAAGAAGGGCTTGGAAGCGAACAAGCTGATATGGTGCCTTGATGTATCTACGGTGGGGATTCTGTGAGTGGGATTTGTGTGGCCTTACATCTCTCTGACAGTCTGTAGCGAATCGCGCTGCATCCTGAAGCAGCAAGATTGGGAGTTTCCGAAAAGGGTTCCGTGTTCTAAAGACCCACAAGGAACGCCCTTACTTTGTAGAAACCTCAAAAGCATCTTCGAGGTGCGAGTGGCTGTTCGCGAAGTTTGCAAGTCCCTCGAAGATGCTGCCTTCAGCGATTTCCAAGCAGCATTTTTCAACGACAGCGAGGAGGACCTTCGCAAACTGATTCAGGACATTGCATTTGCTGCTTTCATGTCTGGTGCCACAGGCACGGATGCTGCTTTGTTTGTGCCTACGTAAATAGGTGTCCTGCTCGCTTGACTCGCATGGTTCTTCAGGACTACACGGGTGTGAGTTCCTTCCGCACAGAGCCGCTGCGGACAGACTTCGGCAAGGCCTGCTTCCGTGTGGTCTTTGCCTGCCAAGGGGACCTACAGAAGATCACTTGCCAGCACTTCAAGATCTTGCCCTTCAAGCAGCTTGGCATACGGCTTCCGCGTGCCAGGTGGGTGTCCAAGTTCAGCGAAAAGGCATTGGGAAGCTGGGGACAGCATGTGGCATACTCCAACAGGGAAGGTGGCATCATAGAGTACCAGGACAGCTTCGAGCAAGACGTGATGAGCTTGTGCGACGAGGGTGACAGCTTTATGGCTGGTGGCGAATCCATCTTGATCCGTTGCAGGTTCAACTTGATTCTGTTTCCCATCCGCTTCCCCATCAGCGACAGCATCATGTCGGATTGCTCAGTCCCGGATGTGCAGGTTCACTCAGGCATGACAATTGGCAAGGAGGACAATCAGATGGCTATTTTTTGGGTCGAAGCCAGTAGGCAGCAGAGGCGCTTTTTCCAGACTCCGAGGGAGCTTCTCTGCCATCTGGGTGATCGATTTCTGCCGCTCGTTGCGCAGGTCGGGGGCCACGACGTCGGCGGCCACGAATGGTTGTGGTCCTTCGCACCGCCACCTGGTCTGGTCTCGGCTTGGCACACTGTGGAAGTCTCGCTGCTGGAGACCTTGAAGCAGGAGGCTCGCAAGGGATACTTTCCCCATCATCCCAAGCTTCAGGGAAAGTGCAGGCATGCATCCTTAACCGCAATCACGCTGCTTGCAAGTCTGTCAGGTCTTGCAGACCCTGAGTTCAGCCTGTCCGGAGCGGGTGGAGGATGAGCAGATCAGCGGTCTCTTGCGCAGTCATGGCTTGAGTGGCTCCGAGCAGGAATCTGTGCTTATCGAAGCGGCCAGGAACCAGCGCCGGTTCTGCATGCTCAACCAGAAATGCTCAGAAATTCGAGCAAGTCTGCAGCATTTTGCGAAATGCGACCCGTGCCATCTCGACTTTCAGCTTCCCGGCGAGTCTCGCGAGGTTTCGGACGAACAGATCCTGCTTCGTGTCATGCAGCCGGTGGTTGAGGACATGATTCGACAGTTGCTGGCTACGAGTGCTTGCAGTTTGGATTGGGTGCATCACGTCGTGCATGAAGCCAGCCTCAGTGATGATCTGCTGACTCGTCAGCTCCAGACAGAGATCCGATCAGCAGCAACACAGCAGCTGCTGAAGCTGCAGATGTACCAGAGGCATCGCCTGCTTGCAGAGGTGTTCGGCTTGTCAGAAGAAAGCAGCCAGCATTTCGTGGAGAGAGCCATGTCGTGTCCAGCTGATGCGAGCACTTTGCAGAAATTGGTTTATGAGCATCAAGGCCGCCGTTTTCTTCCCCCACACATTCTGGAAAACCTTGGTGACGCGGAGGCATCGAGGAGTGTATGCCAGATTGCACAAGAGATTTGCGCAGATTTCGCTTGCTACAGCGAGTGCCGGATTCCGATTCAGCTGGCAAAGAACTTCTCGCGGCATGCTCAGGGTTGTCAGGTCGGGGGAGTTCGGGAGGAGGCTGGCAGCTACTTCTTCATGCTGAGGGATGCTGCCGGAGTTTTTCGGCGGTTGCTGCGGAGCATGCCTGTCGGGTGCGAGGTCGTCCAGGCAGTCCCGTGCATGTTGCTGACCACCTCCCCGGAACAGGACATGGCTTCGGCCTTTGATGAGCTGGACAAGCTGCGGGTCCTGGGCATCTTCGTTTCGCATATGCAAGCGGAGCAGGGAGGCGTGCACGTCGTGTTGAGTGTGTGGCACGACCAGCTGCCAAGAATTCCGCTGAGGAACTTCAGGCCAAGAGCCATGTCCTTGGTCACACACCATCAGGCTGGACTCGAGGAAAGAGCAGTGCCGGTCTCTCTGAGGGAGTCTGTCTTCGTCGCCGCGTCCTTCGACGACATATCCGTGAACATCCCAGAAAAGTTTGTGCATTGCGCCGTTTCCTTGCAGCCACTGGAGTTCCAGCCCCCTCCCTCGATGCCAAGTCTGAGTACCAAACACATACTCAGCGCGATGTTCAACCGCTTGGATGAGGTTCCTCTGTCTTGTAAGTGAATCTATTCGAGTTTCGATCCTGCACAGTTGTATTATCGAAGATCCCGTTCGTGTTGTTATAATACAATATGTTGTTCTGCTTTCAGACAGCCCAGGTTGATGAAGAAGAAGTACGTGGGAGGCTGTGGGATGTGGACATTTTTCGGCAGCTGCTTTGTCAGTGCGAGGGCAATCGAGATGAGGAGCACGCTCTCCGTGTCATGGCTCCAGCCTTAGACCTCGCTTCCACAGACTAAGGGGGTCGTTTCCAGGGAATGCAGTCGCTGCGACCAGCCCAGGTCATGGCCCACACACGAGCAGTGTGCAGCATGGGGCAATACACTTTGCGCGGTGTGTCTGTTGAGCTGCCAAGCCCCAGCGGCTCTGCTCGAATGAGCCAGCATCCTGCTCGCACGACCGGGCCACGTTTCGACGACACGGAGGTTACCATCAGCTGCATGGACACCATCCAGGCAGCTTTGGAGCTGCGGAAGAGGTTCAAGGACGGCAAGCTTCTGGTGCTGAACATGGCGAATCGCCAGAGCCCTGGAGGCACAGTGCGTTGAGCCAGTACTGGTAAGGCATGTAGGCATCAGAGGTGTCATGCTCCGCCAGGTGGCTACAAGAAGGGCAGTCGGGCACAAGAAGAGGATCTTTTCCGGCGAACAACTCTCAGCACAGCGTTGGATCCGGGTTTCGGCGCCACCGTGACCTATCCCTTGGCGGAATTCTGCCCCATCATTTCTCATGGGATTTGTGCGTTCCGCGGTTCAGAACACGAAGGCCGCTAAACGATCGTAGTAAGGGTAACCTTTGGATTTCTAGGCTCAGATGCAACTGCAAGCATGTGGAGCTCTGTACACTAAAGCCGCAAGCCCCAGCAGGCTTTCCGCTGTGGGAGCAGCCTCTTCAGTTTGATGTCATCTCGGTCGCAGCCTACAATGCTCGAACGACGGGCGGGCAGCAGGAGGCCTTCAAAGTCATGGAACGCCAAGGAGATGGCTTGGTGTTTTCCGAGGAAGGCTACTGGCGGACCCTCAAGAATATTGCCAGCCTCCTAGAGGCCGCCGCCGGAGATCGGGCTGAGCATCTTGTTTTGAGCGCGCTGGGCTGTGGGGCCTTTGGGAACAATGCGAAGCAAGTCGCGTTCATCTTCAAGACGCTGTTGCCCGCCTTTGCCGGCCACTTCAAAACCGTTGAGTTTGCCATCCTGGACCGTGATCCAAGTGACCCGGAGAGCAATTTTTCCATCTTCCGCCGCCAGATCTTGAATGGTGCTACCAAGACCCGTATGCAAAGGGAGCAGGGAGTCGCATGCTTCAGGATGCTGCCCTTCATGGATGTATGCCCCAAGGTGGGCAAGTGCAGGGACATCGGTGACCGAGAACACATGAAGACGTATTGGCATCCCGACATGTGCAGCGACCACAACTGCCAAGACTCAGAAGATCATGCGCTGCTTTGGAGACACAAAATTGTTTGTCCAGAGCAGCACTGCAAGATTATGTTCGGCAGCAAGGAGGACCCAAGATACGAAGAGCACGTCAGAATTTTCCGGCACCGTAAGGAGTGCCGAAAAGAGAATTGCGGGGACCCGGAACACATGCATCCTCCTCCGTGCAAGTTTGGCCTACGATGTCGTCTCAAGGGACAGCCGCACAAAGATAGAGTCTTCTACTCCCACTCTCGGCAGCCTTGCAGGGCCGGCAGGTTCTGTGGGAAATGGTATGATGCAGAGCACCTGACCAGCTTCCTCCACGAGTTCAACCAACCGTGTGAGGAGCCGTTGTCATGTCAACAGATGCAAGATGACAACCACTTGGACACCTTCGCACACTTGTGTCCGCATGGCAGTGAGTGTCACCAGTCACTCAGCTCCATTTGGCACCTTGGGCTTGCTTGGCTTTGTCACTCATGTTAGCTGAGCTGGGAGCGTTTGGCGTCTGAGGCTTGATGACTTGCAGCACAGGAAGCGGTGGATTCACATTAACCGACCGCCCTGCCCAGATGGAGTGAACTGCACGGCAGACGAACGGCCACACTACGAGGAGTGGCAGTACTGATTTCTTGTATCTTCTGCGTGACAGCTCACAATTCGTCTCAAGCGATGTGGGGTAGGCATGGTTTGTCTAGCAGATCTTTTAACATCCCGGTGGCAGGATCACCTGATGCTGTTCCACCACGCCAAAGTCAAGTTCGTCCGATCATGCTGTACCAAGGGTACAAGGTGCCCAGAACAGTATTCCCGCCAGCATGCACGCCGCTTTTCGCACCCTCCGGCTGAGATGATTCCAGCAGGCAGAGTGTGGGGCCACAACACCTGTCAGCACCTCATGCAGGAAGACGAGACGTCTCTCAAGGTGTCTTTCCACCAAAATGCAAAGGCTCTGATGGACAAGATCCGACATTTTCTGAAAGGGCAAGCTCCGGACAAACAACACCTGGCTGCTGCAGTGTCCTTCTGGCAGAATTGTCGTCCAGTGCACAGACTTCCAATCACCTCTTTTGCAAAGGTGCTTAAGACTGGGTTCTTGGGATCGCAGCACTGCCTTCAGACTCATGCACACGACAGTGAGTTCGCAATGCAGCTGCCCTCTGTGGTTGCTCTCGTCGCAACAAGCCCTGGAGAGCACATCCCGGCAATCCAAGAGTTTGTAGACGCGTTTGTCCGACACGATGTGTTGGCCCACCAAGCATCCCGAAATCCTATGTTGCAGCCGCAGCAGGGGCAGGAGGTTGCTCTTGATGCCTTAGGTGGACAGAAAGCACAGATCCAGAATGCCAAGCAAGAGTTGAACACAAGACGCGGTCAGTTGGGGGCCCTATTCCGCAAAGGTAGGTTGCAGACACTTGAGACCGAGCTCTCTGGGTTTGTGCAGGCTTTTTCAGAGTTGCAAGCCGCCAGCGAGGAGGCCGCCAGGCAAGGCAAGCACGCAAACATTGGCATTGGCCACCAGTATGACCGCCTCTTGGAGACCAACAAGATGGTTTTTGCTATCCTGGGACCCCATACGCTGAATTATGGCGAGGACAAGGATGGAGACGAGCACGATCAGGGTGTACACCTCATCTTTCGTCCTGAGTGCTTGCATCATCCGGACGTGTTTGTGACACCAATGGCCGCAACCTTTTACAACTCCGGGCACGGAGATGCCGAGCGACCTTGGTGGAAGTGCTGGAAGGGTGTTGCTCCAGCGTCTGCTTTTGAGAAGATGACGGCCGAGAGGCTCCATCCCAGCTCTCCTTTGTTCTACGAGGCCTTGGCTCTTGAGTTCCTTGCCAGAGAGGCCCACAAGCAGTCGAAGCCTCTCCATGAAATCACGCGGGAAGGGATGCTGCACTACCTCAAGACATCCAATGCCCATCACGTAGTTGAAACCCATCTGCCGTACGTCACACCACTTACGTGGGTGGAGAAGGTCATCATCTCGGAGCACACCTTTGCAAAGATGTCCGCGGCCGACCAGATCACTACCCGCACTGTCTTCGGCGCCAATCTGGAGATCGTCCCGGGTACGAATTCGGCTGGACCGCAGTGGAAGTATGCGAGCTCAAAGCGATTGCAGCCTGTGCCGAGACCCGCCTTCGCTTGGACGATGCTTCCGACAAGGATCCACGAGGTTGTGCTACCTGTTCAGATACCGCCAAAGCAAAGGACCAGGATTTTCTTTCGAGCCTCCCGCCCCCTGTTCCAAGTGAACCTCGCCAGCGACCGTGGAAGCCGTGGCTTGACAAATAAGATCACTGTCCGGGTCGATGGTGAGAAGTGCATCATGCAAGACCCCAGCAGGAAGTTCACGTCCGTGGACAGGCACTTCAACCAGAGAGTGGGCAAGGGCGGATCAGCCTTGTACTGCTTGGATGTGGATGTCCTGAAAGGCCGGATCACGTTCCAACACGCAGGTGTGTCATCCATGGTTGCCTGCTCCATCGTTTCGCTTGACAGGGTTGGATGCTGGCCACGACACATGAGCTTTGAAGTTCCCCGTGGACACATCAGTTTCAGCGACGTGCGTGTGTACGTAGGCAGCCAGGACACACATCTTCTTGAGCATGAAGTTGTATGGCAGTCTCCAGACGCAGAGCACTCGCCGGGACCCGAAGCGAGTGGTCTTTTGCAAGAGGAGGTGAAGGTCGCCTTCCGCTCTGAGCCGGAAGAGGGTTGGGTGTCCAAGATGTATGGCTATGTGACGGGCAAGGCGAAGAACAGCGCGAAGGGGCTGATGCTTTGTGACTTGGGATTGGACTGCCCAGTCCAGGCTTCAATGAAACACGGCTGTCGGATCGATGACCTCCCGAGCAGGCATGCCCAGCATATGAGGCAAAGACGGCACCTGTGCTTGTACGGCCGCAACTGCAGCCTGTTTGACGATGCCGACCACAATATCCTCTTTGTGCACATGGTGAAGGAGGATTGCCCGCATGGAGATGCTTGTGTGCAGTTGTGCGACCCACACCACCGAGCCCAGTATCACCACGAGGGGCACTTGGACTTGCTTTTACCTTGCCGTTATGGCTTGAGTTGCCAACTCCGAGATGAAAAGCATCGTTGCCGCTATCATCACGAGTGCACCCTCAAGTATACTCTCAATGATGACGGCCTACAGTTGGCAAAGGCCCAGTCCTGATTGACTGTTGCAACAAGTTGTTTCTGAGTCTCATGTTTTGAGTCTTTTTTTGTGAAACTGGCTGGAAGTCGCGGCAGGCAGATGGTGGCGACCGCAACCAGTCGGCTGCAGCTTCCTCTTCCAGCGAGGCGCTGCCGTGGAATGCAAGAGTAACCCTGCACGGTAGCATCCCACGACCTAGACCCATCCTAAACACTTACCCTCACTAACCCTCGTTGCGGGAATTACCGCTGTCTACCAGGCAGAAGTGAAAAAAATGGCCGCAGAAAAGGCTCCTAAACCCTAAACCCTAAACCCTAAACCCTAAACCCTAAACCCTAAACCCTGGTCCCCAAGCCTTGCTGCAAGGTGGCTCCAGAGTCGAAGGCCAAGCAGAGCGGAGGACATCATGGCCCTGGTCACTAGGTGGCAATTTGGGGGAGCTTGAAGATGTCTCCTCTGGTCTCCATAGAGGTACCTATTCATGACTTCTTTTCAGGGCCCCCCAAACTACAACCCAGGTCATCATGCATTTGGGGGTTTCCGAAAATAGGGAACCCTAGTATAGAACCCAAAATAATAGGATCCTTATTCTAAGGACCCCAAAAGAAGGTACCCCCATTTTCGGAAACTCCGATTTGGGAAACTGTAAGATTTCTCGTATGATTTTCAGGGCCCCCCAAACTACAACCTAGGTCATCATGCAGATGTTGACTTCGGTGCCGTTCAGGCTGAGGTGCAGGATCGAATTGATGACATGGATGCTGGGCAGCGCTCGGCTTCAGTTTTAAAGTTCAAGCCTAGCAGATTGCTGTGCGAAGTCTGTTTTTGATACTGATTTGCTGAAACGCTGGATGAAGCAGTAAGGAAGGGATTTACAATGATGCTGCCATTGCTGGTGACTACAAGGATGCGAAGTTGGACCAGTACGGCAATCCCATCGGTGGAGATTTTGATCTGGCCCGTGACGGGGCGTTCGAAGGCTTCAGGATCCTGGTTCTTTGTGCCTACAGAGGTGAAGGCTTGCCTGGGGATCTTGTGGCCTTAACCATACCAGAGCTCCAAAAGAAGGGCTTCGAGGTCCAGCAAGCCGCCACACCGGACGAGTTCACCGATGCCCTGAGCAAGGGCAACTTCCACGTTGCCTGGATCATCAGCTCAAACTCGTTTGCAGGCAACAAGGCAGCGTTTGTGTCTGAGGTCCGCAAGTTCCACGAAGCCGGTCGCGGGCTCATGATATGGGGCGACAACGACCCTCATTTCGTGCATGCCAATGAAGTCCTCACAGAACTGTTCAACTTCAAGCTCATCGGCAACACACCCGGTGGAAAAGAGCTGCTTCCCGGCAATCCTTTGGAACCAGGCCACTTCGGTGGACACCCGAAAGTCTGTGCAGGCATCGTCAAGCTCCATGAGGGCGTCACTATCTGCTACCCTGATCGTGTGCTCGAGGGATGGAAAGTTTTCGGAACTTCGTCAAACCGTCAGCCAGTGTTGCTTGCCAAGGAAGCTAGCAGCGAACGGCCCCAGTCGTCAGGGACCGGTCGAGTCATAGTGGACAATGGCTTCACGAAGATCATGAAAGCTTACTGGACGACCGCTGGCACCCCCCGATATGTCAGTAATTGTTCGGCATGGTTAGTTCTTCGAGAACGCTTCCGAAGACCGCAGTGGGGTTTCAAGCCAAGGCAGGTGTAGGATCTTCAAAGATGCAACACTGAGGAGCCAAAGAATTCATGAACCAGCAGAATTCATGGACATTGTTGAGAAACAACTTACTCCAGCGTTACATTTGCTGGAAAGCTTTGCACCTTTTATGTCAAGGTGGAAGCTGAGGCTCTTGCATGCCACTCGAACAGTGTATTGGACGGAGCGTTGATCTTGTTTCAAGCGAGAATACCACTAGGCCGGCTTGAAGTGTCGGAACAGCCTCACGTTCCAATAGCTAGCTCGCGTGCATTGCATGCACGTTGTCTGCCTGCCTCTGTTCAGATCGAATTGCGCTCCAGCGTGTTCTGCCTGGGCATCAAGTTCCCTTCCAGGGCAGACATCCAAGCTTGTACAGTAGTTTAGCAGCATACCATTGGTCACCGGCCATTAGATTGCCACGACGAGGGCAAAATAAGCTGAGGGAACCCTAAACCCTAAACCCTAAACCCTAAACCCTAAACCCTAAACCAGAGCCCAAGTTTCAAGAGGTCACGCGCGCGTGTGTTTACTCCCATGCTTTGCGGCCGGGAAGCACCTATCCCCAGAGAGCCCAATAGCCCTTAATTAAGGAATATACCTCAAATTTTTAAATATCCTTAAATCATAATATTAAGGCCCCTCTAGTTTAAGGTATATTCCTTCATTGAGGGGTATTGGGCTCTCTGGGTCTGCATCGTTCGGATTGACAGTTTTGGCAAACGCAGCCTCAAGGTTGCTCTTACCGCCGGGTTTTGCGGCATTTCCTTGCCGGGAGCCCCAGCACAGATGCTGAGGGCACGTGTTTGGCTTGTCCAGCTTGGTTTCGTCTTTCTCCGAATAGTTAATAGTCTCTTTGCAGTGCATGACACGGAGTGCTACTTCAGACTGTAGCTATCGCACTTTTCGCAACTTGTTTCAGCTAAGCTGGCAGGGTTTGCTGCAGGCTCAGATGACAGCCCTCGGTCGGTTGCAGCAGCACACGGCCTCGTTGCTTCCAAAAGCCAGGCTCTTGGATTCTTAGAGCAAGCAGCTGCTGATCAGGTTCGAGCAGTCTCAGCCCGTCTTCGGTTTGGGCACGTGCACCTCTTTACATGAAAACTCAACGGGAGCTGTTGCAAACCGCCACGGTGTCTTCATCCTCACCTGCGACGCAGCCATTTTGGAATTAGTGCTCGGCCGGGGGGTTTTGGGATTGGCGAAGGATGGCTCTTCTGTTGAGCCTGCTGTTCTCCTCGGCCCTGGGCCAACTGCATGATCCGCTGGTTGTCGGCAAGACCTTCATGGCGGGATCCACGGACCCGACAGCCGGAAGCACGGCGTGGGCGCTGACGAGCCATGGCATCTCAGAGAAGCTCTTCACGGTGGACGAGACGGGCAACATTGTGCCCCAGGTGGGTCAGTCCGTTTCCAAAGTGGACACCTTCACCTGGGATGTCACTCTCACCCCCGGCTACAAGTTCTCAGAGGGCACCGATGTCACGGCGCAGCATGTCGCAGAGGCCCTGACGGAGCTGAACCAGCAGAACTCCGGAGCCCAGGCCTCCCTGGGCACCATGACGGTGACGGCGCCGGATGCCTCCACCGTGAGGATCGTCTCTGAGCGCGCCACGCCCGTCATGGACGCCGTGCTGGCGGAGTGGCCTTTCGTGGTGTATCTGAAGAAGGGGGGCCAGAGGTACTTCACGGGACCCTACAAAGTTGAGACTTTCGTCAGTGGTGAGCACATCGACTTGGTGCCGAACACTCATTATGCCCGGGCCTTGGAGACCAGGTGGCACTCTGGGACCCTTTTTGGTTTCCCTTTTTTGGTTCCTATAGGGGTACCTATTCACGAATGCTTTTAAGGGCCCCGAAGCTACAACCCAGGAGAGGCCGCTGCTGAAGATCCAGCGCTTCTCCACGGGCTCGGCCGTGGCCGAGGCCTTGGAGCAAGGAGAGGTCGACATGGCGTTCCACCTCCCGGTGGACGAGCTGCCCGCCTTGCGACAGGTGACTGGGGTCACGGTGGCCCGGCGATACCAACAGCTCTCAGTGTGTCTTCGATGCCTGTCCCTTCGTAATCCGATTCTCTAGAGACTCCTCCTTCGTTCAAGGCAGGAATGCAGGCTGAAGTGAATCCCAGGTCAAGTCCTTCCTGGTCGGCTACCACTACATGATGTGGCACAACAGCCTCCGGTCTCCCCTCTCCGACAAGCGTCTGCGCCAGGCCGTTGACCTCGCGCTGGACCGCCAGGACACCTATCTACTGAGACTCGCGTATCGTATACTCATAATGAGGAACCCTCAAGGGGTACATTCCTAATCATTCAGGCTTTCACATGAAGCTTCCGCACTTCAGTTTTTTGCGACAAGTGCCCCAACGCCACACTCAAAGAAACAGTCGCCCGGAGACTCCAAAACCCCTTAAACTAAGGACTAAGGCTTCAATCATTTTTGGGTTTCCCAGTAAAGTTTAAGGCCTATTACTTCACTATCACGGTTTAGGGTTTAGGGTTTAGGGTTTAGGGTTTAGGGTTTTGGGGTTTAGGGTTTAGGGTTTAGGGTTTTGGGGTTTAGGGTTTAGGGTTTAGGGTTTAGGGTTATAAGGACTTTTGGAGATTCTCTTGCAGGCTGTAGCGAGGCCTTCCCGGATCCTGAGCCGCGCTGCCACTCAGCCCTGGTTCTCCCGGTCACCTCCTGAGCCCATAACTTGGTAGTTCCTTCCCCCTAATATTAAACACGGGGGGTTTAGGGTTTAGGGTTTAGGGTTTAGGGACCCCCTCAATAAGAATTTGGAAAGTGTTTCTATTATTAGGGTGTATGTTTTTATCTCTACTTCCACTTTTGAGGGGTCGTGCTCTTGCTCCTGCTCTGGCTCTTTCTCCCACGCTGGCTTTGCTCCTGCTTCTGCTGCGTCTCTTGAGCCCGCTGCTGCTCTTGCTGTCGCAACCGCTCTTGCTCTTGCTCCTGCTCTTGCGCTAGCTCCTGCTTCTGCTCTTGCTCTTCCTGTGCACTACGGGTATTTGGAGCCTCGCAAGCCTCCCCCTAATTCAGAATAGGTTTTGAAGGGCAGGGATGATTTCGCGAGGATTCGCCCCAATGTGCTGTTATTATTAGGGAGGTGTTTAATCAAAGGGGGAATGGAATTAGGAATGCAGGATTTATATCATCAACCGTAGTAGGATACTGTCCATCCTGTAGGTTGATGGCACGACTCTGTCGTGATTTCTTCTCTGAGCCTGTTCGCAGCGGCATGGTCGCTTGTCAAATCTCGCGCCAAAGAGGTCTCTAGAGGGTTTAGGGTTTAGGGGTTTAGGGGTTTCGGGTTTAGGGTTAAACCCTAAACCCCAAAACCCTAAACCGGCGAATGAGTTTCAAGGGACACAAACATGGCTTCCAAGCGGACTGGCTGGAGAGACTAGCTCCGTTTTGGCCTGAATTGAAGTCATGTAGGAATCTGATTAGCAACCCTTGGTCCTTATTATGATTCCTAATGATTTGGGGTTGCAAGGCCAGGGTTTCTTAATCACGGTTCCTACATTAGGGGCTGGAGCAAGAGCTAAAAACAATAGCAATACCAACGAGCATGATTTAATATTCCTAATCGTCGCATTCATAATGAAAGCTCAAGGCTTAGATTCGTGCCAGGAGCTCCTTTACCTTAAAGAAGCCTTGTAGACGCCCGAAAAAAACCCTAAACTCCCCACCTGGAGTTTCCTTTAACCCCAAACCCTTCTGTAAAGGAACCTCAACCCCTATAAGCCCTAGAAACCCTACATTCCCCTATAAACCCTATAAACCCTATAAACCCTAAACCCCTAAACTCCCCAGCTGTAGTTTCCTTTAACCAGGAGCTCACTCAAGAGCTGCGTGGTGGACGACCGACCAGGAGCCTCTTCCCTGAGAACTCGCCCTACCATTCCGGCGAGGCCAGTGCCTGCCTGTCTCGCAGATGTCTTCGTTGTGGGTTTAGGGTTTAGGGTTATAGGGTTATAGGGTTTAGGATCTACAGGGTTATAGGGTTATAGGGTGCAGGGAGTTTAGGGTGTCCTGCGTTTTGCAGTGAGACTGGCATGCCGGCAAGTTCTTCGAGGTTTTCCACACATGCGTGCAGATGAATGCATGCACCCTGCTTGGAATGGGGGGGGTTCGGCTAAGAGTTTCGCAGACGCAGGCCCCGCCGCATGCGGACAAGGCGGGGGCGGAGGCTCTCATCGAGTCCGCCGGCTGGGTAAAGAACTCCACCGGCTTCTACGAGAAGGACGGCGCTCCCCTCACTCTGCGGCTCGTGGCTTATCCCCAGCGTCCGGGCTTGGTCCTCATGCAGCCGACGATCCAGATGCGCTTGCAGGCGCTGGGCATCGTGGTGAACACTCACGTCACCAGCGGCTCAAGTTGGGACGAGCTGGATGCGATCATGGCCGCGCGCGACTTCGACCTCCTGCTTTGGGCGCAGCACACTCTTCCGGCCGGCGATCCGCAGTGGTTTCTGAACTCCTTCTTCCGCAGCGATGGGGGCAACAACCATGCCGGCCTCAACTCCAGCGTCATCGACGGCCTCTTGGATGATCTCGGCCACACGGAGCAGCACTCGACCAGGGTGGCCGACACGCTAGCAGTGCACCAGGCTATCCTCGAGGACGGCTTTCGATGTTGGGCCTATGTGAGCTCTTTGAAAGCGCCCTGTGTCTTCCCCTACAACCAAGCTTGCTAGAAATAAAACCCGTCATGGAGCTAAACCCTCAACCGTGCACCCTAAACCCGAAATAGATCATGAAAGGAAGTGCCCGTCAGCAACTTGATGACGCCTTCCTGGCACGTGGGTCTCAGCTCGCGGCTGGCGGAGTACGAGCCCTGGGGGTCCGATTACTACGTCATCCACTCGGACTTCGGCCTTCCCGACACCACCACCACCACCCCCGGCGAGCCGGAGAACGTGAGCGCCGCCCGCCACGGGTCCTGGCCCCTCGTCGGTCCCAGTATGGTTTTATGACAAGGAACTTTGAGGGTGCAGTATTGTGTACAGAAGTTTGGGAAAATGTCCGTTCTGTCCATATTATGTATATGTGTATATATATATATATATAACAAAACAGGAACACTGTATTCCACCCAAATTCGTAAACATGTTACATTCTAGCAAGGTTTGGATAAGGAAGGGTATTCTGGTAAAGAACCCTGGCTGTGGCTTCGTAGCCGAGGTATAGTGGCATTTGATTATAGGGGCATGACGAGTTTGATTTATGGAAGCTTCGTTTATACACCCCTAAACCCTAAACCGTTATCCCTAAACCCTAAACCCTAAACCTCTAAACCCTAAACCCTAAACCCTAAATGATCTAGGTGTATTCCTGAATTTAGGGGACTGGGCTCCGGGGGGAGGCATGGCGGCCTCGTCCTCACCGTTTTGGGCCTGCTGTTCTCGCTGCTTTGAGCTATCTGATCTCGAGTTTGCGTATACTATAGTATCTGATATGATATTCGTATGGTATACTATAGTATAGTATAGTGTAGTATAGTATACTTTAGTATAGTATAGTACAGTATATAGTATAGTATGGTATGGTGTAGTATAGTATGGTATAGTATAGTATGGTATAGTATGGTATGGTATAGTATAGTATAGTACAGTATAGTATAGTATGGTGTAGCATGGTATGGTATAGTATAGTAAAGTGTAGTATAGTATAGTATAGTATAGTATAGTATAGTATAGTATAGTATAGTATAATGTTAGTGTTGCGAAGTATAGTGCAGTATAGTGTAGTGTAGCATGGTGTGGTACGGTATCGTATAGTACAGTATAGTTTTGTACAGTACAGTACGGTACAGTACAGTATAGATATAGCAGAGTACAGTATAGCACGGTACGGTACGTTACTGTATGGTATGGTACGGTATGGTATGGTAGAGTATAGTATAGTGCAGTACAGCATAGTATAGCTTAGCTCGAGTTCGCTTTTCCTTGGCATGTAGGCCTCTTCTGGAGAGCACCTGCCGGGCTTTTCCCGACCTCAGAGTCGCAGAGGGATTTTCTGATTTTTGGCTTTTGCGTGGTCTGCATTACGTCGACCATGCACGAGGGGAAACGAGTTTCCGCATGACCTGCTGCCATTCTGAAGCGGAGCAGGATTTTGAACTCGCTCGATAGAGGTGCCAACCTTGACATCGGTGCAAGCGACATGCAGCGCAAAAGTCTCAGTCTTCTGCATGGGGTATACCAGCTTGCCAGAAGCTTCTTTTCCACGCAGTAATCCAAGTGGTTTGAGCAAGCTCCGTCTGCGCAATAGCTTCTCCAGTCTCCCCCTAAACCCTAAACCCAGTGTTGCAGTTTGAGGCTTTCTGCCGCTGCCATGCTGCTGGAGACTGGCTGCATCATCGTACAAGGACAAAAAGGCTCTGTCGCTTCGAGGTTCGTCCATCTTGCTTGAAGATTCGAAGCCTTGCAACGGCTTTGAGGCCCTGCAGCGGGCTCATAAGCTGAACTGAGTGTCTTTCCAGCGATATCCAGTGGGCACAGCCATGCTTTTGCACTCTCTTCAACCTGAACCCGCACAGACTTGCAACGACAATCTCGAGGCCCTGAGCCTTAAACCCTAAACGCCCCATAATCTTACATTTACATCCTAAATCCTAAACCCTAAACCCTACACCCTGCACCCTACAAAAGGGGGTGAGGCAGGAGACGACCTGCCTACGGTAGCATTTTGGGCCCGCTGCCGGAATTTCGAGCCATAGCCGCCCAGCCGTGGCTTGAGACTTGTTTCAAGCATCCGAATTCACGAGGCTTTCCATTAGGGTTTAGAGTTTAGGGTTTAGAGTTTAGGGGTTTGGGTTTAGGGTTTAGAGTTCAGGGGTTAGGGTTTAGGGTTTAGATATAGCACACTATACTGCCATGTCATATCTAACAAGACTTAATCTACATGGCGTTGGACAATGCAATATAGAGTAGTAAAACCAAGCAGCGTAGAATAATAGAATAGCATGGAACAGACTAGAAAAGAAGGCAGCATCTAGTCCAGTACAGTACAATGCAGCAGCGTAGAGTACCGTATCGCATCGTATGGTTTAGCATAGCACAGGAGTAAAGTACAGTTTCCAAGTGTCATGTGGCTCCCTTGACAGGTGTCTTTCGGTCATTTCTGGACAGGAAGATGTCGTTGCTTTGAGGCTTCCTTCAGGTTGACTGTTAGCATTCTCATCCTGTTGAGGATATAAGTCCTGCATTACCTTAAGGACCCTAAGCTATGGGAACTATGGTATATTCCTTATTATGGGTAATGCAGGATTTGTATCATCAACCGTAGTTGCAGGTAAAGCGGTTGCTCACATTCACGTTCCTGGCCAATCGCCTCCCTTCCTGAAACGGTTTCCTTGGAAGGGATTAGGGTTTAGGGTCTAATGTAGGGGCCTAAATTACCTATACACTCTTTTGGGGGTTCCTTACTATCATTATAGTATAATGGGCCCCAAAACCCTATTCTAATCATTCAGGCCCCTATATTAGCGTTTAGGGTTTCCAGGATCGATCTGTAGGATGCCCAGATGCCCCGAGATCCTACTTGGTGCAGGCAAAACGTTGCCACAATTGCTGGTGCAGCTGACCCCAAGGACTGTGCCAATAATGCTACGGTTGATGATATACATCCTGCATTCTGCATCATTAGGGATATACCATTATTCCTTGAGTTTAGGGTCCTTGAGGCAATGCAGGATTTATATCATCAACGGTATGGTTTGGGTTTAGGGTTAAGGGTTAAGGGTTTAGGGTTGAGGTTTTAGGGTTTAGGGTTTAGGGTTAAGGGTTTATTGGTTTAGGGTTTAGGGTTAAGGATTCAGGGTTTAGGGGTGTTCTAAGAGGATCCGTTTGAGTGGAAGGTTCGAGCCCGAGACCCCGAGACTTGGAACTGTTTAGGGTTTAGGGGTTTAGGGCTTATAGGGTTTGGGGCTCTTTTAGTGTGTGAGGGTTTAGGGTTTAGGGCCGACCAGAAAGTCCATGTTCCCTATGAGTTCCACGTGGAAGTCTGACCCCAGCCCGATACTAAGCCCATCAGCCGACTGTAGTGTAGTTCTACGTCAGATCACCTTCTTCTGATAGGGACATTAGCTGTAGGCCTTACTTAGTACAATGGCCCCCAAAATGGCACCCTCGAGCGTAAGACTTGTGAATTACCCCAAACCCTCAACCCTAAACCCTAAACCCCTAAACCCTAAACCCAATAAACCCCAAACCTTAAACCCAAACCCCTAACCCCTAACCCCTAACCCCTAACCCCTAAACCCTAAACCCTAAACCCTAAACCCCTAAGCCCTAAACCCTTAAACCCTAAACCCTCAAGTGCAAGACTTGAGAATCCCGCAAACGGCCTGCCGGGCAGACCCTGCACGCAGGGCGGCCGCGCACAGCGGCGATGCCTCGGCAGGTGCCATCTAGGGTCCTTTAAAGGTTTAGGGTTTAGGGTTTGGGGGTTCTGGAAGGGTTGCTTCAAAGGGGTCTATAATTGATCGATAAGGGTTCAGGGCCTAGGGTTTAGAAAGTTTAGGGTTTTCGGGGTCAGGGTTTGGGGTTTATGGGATTTTAGGTTAAGGTCTTGTGCTTACAGGGTTAAATGTTAGGCTTCGAGTTCAGAGAGCCCAATATATAGATAAGTAAATATGTATGTATGCACATATATATATATATGTACATATGTATATATGTATATACGTACCTATGTATACTTGTATATATGCATATATGTACATATGTATATATGTATATATGTATCTATGTATATTTGTATATATGCATCTATGTATATATGCATCTATGTATATGTGTATAAATGTATATGTGTGTATATACATATATATCTTGTTTGAAGACATGTACTTTGAAGCATCTCGAGGGTGCCTGAGGTAACATCTGTTCCTAAGTTCAAGGATATTTGGCTCTCCTGGGTGGGGTTTAGGGTTTGCCATGGGCCTTGTGTAGCATAAGGGCCTAAGTAGTTACCAATACTCTTTGGGGGTTTCTTATGATTACTTCTAGTAACATATACCCCCAAAACTCTATTCTAATTATTAAGCCCCCTATACTAGGTAGAGCATAGTGCTTCTCGCTTATGGAAGTACGCCTCTTATGAAGCCTGTCCCCTAAATCCTAAACCCTAAACCTGTCAGGCCATTCTCGATGGCAAAGACGCACGGCCGGGGCTTTTTTCTGCGAGATTTGACGGCAGTGACGTCGAGAGGAAATTCCGGGAAGTTTACCGCATCCTCAAGGAGCATGGGGTTTAGGGTTTTAGGGTGTTTTAGTATTGCATCATAGTGCACTATCGGTTATCGTATCTCACAGTTGGGTTCTACCGGGTTCTCAAGGAGCATGGCCCCTAAACCCTAAACACTAAACCTTAAACCTTGAAGCCTAAACCCTAAACTCTAAACCCTAGACCCTAAACCCTAAACCCCGAAACCTTGAACCCTAAGCCCTACCTCAAGGAGCATAACTATCCGGTTCTCATGGTGAACGCCCGCGCCGGCACCGACTTTGGAGATAACACCATGGCATACCTTGGCCAACTCAAGAAGAAGAAGGGCGTCTTGCTTTCCGTGTGCACCTGGCATTATGCGGAGGTCACGGGTTCCCTAAATTTAAGGCCTCCGGCTCAGGCCGCCGACCCCGTGGGCGACAGACCAAAAGCCGAATCCCTAAACCACCCCCAAGACCTAAGCTGATTGTCCATGCGCAAGCCTTGAGCGTGAACGCCTGGAAGCACGGAAGCCCATGCGGCGGCCGTGTCGCGTGCGGCTCCCAGCTCTGAAATCTTTGTGCGCTGTTAGTGCAGGGTGGGTAGTTGCGGAGAAGTTTTCGACTGCAGTCTTCGAGTTTTTAGCAAGTTTCGGTGGGAGGGCGACGGGGGTCAGGGGGCAAGGGAGGGGCAAGGGGGGGAGGGGGGGGGGCCATGGAGTACCCCCCCCCCCCTGCATGCACTTGGTGTGCCGAAAAAAGGAGGTTCTCCAAACCCATCGAAACCCATCCAACACGCCGCCACGGTCGGCGGACCCTAAACCCCTAAACCCCAAACCCTAAACCCCGAAAACCGAAACCCGAAACCCCCGAAACCCTAAACTCCAAACCCTAAACCCCAAACCCTAAACCCCGAAACCCGAAACCCCGAAACCCTAAACCCTAAACCCCAAGCCCTAAACCCCGAAACCTAAACCCCGAAACCCGAAACCCCGAAACCCCGAAACCCGAAACCCTAAACCCCGAAACCCGAAACCCCGAAACCCCAAACCCCGAAACCCGAAACCCCGAAACTCTAAACTGCGGAGGTCACGGATTCCAAGTATTCGTCTTTCGAGGAGCTGAAGCTTCTGGGGTGTTCTTGGAAGTAATTTTTATGTTTTGAGGGTTATAATCCCTATATATCTATATATAACCCATAAGAATTTGATTTTTTATAGGGCTTCTGAATCCGGCCCAGGTTTGCTCATGGCAATGACCTTGACATTCTGCCCCTCCGAGTCTGTGAGGATCCCTGGCCACCAGAGCCACCGAACCTTGGCGTTCTTCTAGGGTTTAGGGTTTATGGTTTAGGGTTTCGGGGTTTAGGGTTTAGGGTTTAGGGTTTAGGGTTTATTCTGTTTGGCTCTTAGGACTTTAACTTGTTGGGTTTCTATATGAACTATAATAAGTCGGCTACAACTTTAACTTTTAGGAGGGGTTCAGAAGTCAGCCAAGGAACGACGAGGAGGGCAAGGCAGCAGGGCTTCTGGCAATGGCCATCCCCCGCAGCAGGGTCTTCGTGGACTGCCGAAAGCTGAGCGAGCAGGAGTTTGCCTTCACCGTAAACCCTAAACCCTAAACCCCAAACCATAAATCCCTAAACAGTAAACCCTAAACCCTGAACCCCAAACCCTAAACCCCTAAACCCTAAACCCAAAACCCCAAACCCTAAACCCCTAAACCCAAAACCCTAAACCCCTAAGCTGAGCGAACAGGAGATTGCCTTCAGGATTGCAGAGGAGCTTCGTCAAGGTGGCACCACCGTCGGGCATGGCAAGGACAGGCCTTGCATGCCGTCAGTCTTCGGGAGCTTTTGCACAGAATGTCAAGCTCCGAAACGATCCCGAAAACCCCTAAACCCTAAACCCTAAACCCTAAACCCTAAACCCTAAACCTAAATGTTCGCTGCGGCCCTGAGCCCTAAACCCCCGTCACGACACCTTGCTCCGAGAATTGGGAGTGCAGAGGATGGCGCCGCGACCTTTGCTCCCGAACCGCGGACTTCGAAGGCCTTTGCCTTTTGGGTCACACCTTCTTCTTGCTATGAAAGGGATCTGGGTTGTAGACGGTTTTTTTGAGGTGCACATGAGGGCTTTTGCGGTCATGCTCTGATCCTTTTTCCATTTGCAAGAGCTACATAGCAATATGCGTTAGGCGGGAAGAAGGACATCCTCTGCCCAACAAAAAAGTCACCAGCGCATGCGAAAGATTGAGATGGTATTCTGTGGGAGTCTTCAGCGATGGGTGTTTAGGATTTGGGGTTTAGGGTATCTGCCGAACTTTAATGGCCCGAGAAGAGACAGAGATTGATGCGTAACGAAAGTTGGCCAGCATGAGGACGCTCTGAAGCCGACAGTGGCCGCGGCTGCCGGTAAAGCGGACGCCAAGGCTTCGTAACGGCTTCACGATGAGGGTGGATGCGGGCACCTAGCGTGGAGAGCTTTTGTCAGTCGCTCACTCGATTTCGCTGCAAGGCTTGGTTTTCTTTGGCCCAGAGGGGCGGAGGAGAGCGGGAAGGACGATCCTACACAGCGAAGGACGGGTGCTTTAGGGTAACGTGGTGTGATGTTTCGACGTGAAGCTTGTGGGCAGGTAGAACACGGCAAACTGACAGTGCAGGAGTGCTTCGTGAAGTCGCTAGAGATCGACAGTGCCAACGCCCAAGCCTGGCTGGCCTTGGGAAAAGACCACGGTGGTGCCAGTATCAAGGGTGCAACATATAGCAAGGCGGAGTGCTATGCGAAGTCCCTGGAGTACGATGACACCGGAATGCATGCCTGGCGCAATCTGGGGCTTCACGGCGGAGGAACGGTGAAGGGCAGACCGTACAACCAGAAGGAATGCTTTGTGAAGGCACTTGGGTGCAGCAGCACTTTCGCGGATGCTTGGCACAATCTTGGCCAAGCAGATGGCGGAAACGTCCAAGGAAAGGAATACAGCAAGAAGGACTGTTACATCAAGGCTTTGGAGTGCGATGATACCTTGAAATGTGCCTGGCGGAGCCTGGCCAAGCAGGGTGGCGGCATAGTGGGCGGCCGATCCTACAGCGCTGCCGAATGTGAGGAGAAGGGCAAGGAGTGAACTTGCCTTGCCAACCCTGTTCTCGGTGTTTTCGACTCAGTTTGCCGAGGGGTGGTGCGCATAACTACCGGATGGCACGTCTCTGTGCGGACGGGTCTCGGAGCCTTGTCACTGATTTGCCATGCAGGAGTCCACAGATGCAGCACCGGCGGGGCTCTTGGTTCTTGCGAGTTGTCGTTTTTAGGCAGAGTCGAATGAGTTGAATTGCAGATGGGCTGTGACGTGAGATTAGTCCGAGGCAGCTGCTGGCAAAGCGGACCCTCGGAAGACGGGAAATTAGTGGGGGCTGTTTTCGGGCTTTGCCGGCCGGAAGCCGGCAAGAGATGACTTATGGAGATAGATATAAATTGAAGCCTTCCTTTACTGGTCTACATGAGGACGCTGTGCAGCCGACAGCGGCCGCGGCGGCCGGTAAAGCAGACGCCAAGGCTTCGTAAGGGCCACCTAGTATGGAGAGCTTTTGTCAGCCACTCACTCGATTTCGCTGCAAGGCTTGGTTTTATTTGGCCCAGAGGGGCGGAGGAGAGCGGGAAGGACGATCCTACACGGCGAAGGACGGGTGCTTTAGGGTAACGTGGTGTGATGTTTCGACGTGAAGCTTGTGGGCAGTTAGAACGCAGCAAGCTGACAGTGCAGGAGTGCTTCGTGAAGTCGCTAGAGATCGACAGTGCCAACGCCCAAGCCTGGTTTGCCTTGGGGAAAGACCACGGTGGTGCCAGTATCAAGAGTGCAACGTACAGCAAGTCAGAGTGCTATGCGAAGTCCCTGGAGTACGATGACACCGGAATGCATGCCTGGCGCAATCTGGGGCTTCACGGCGGAGGAACGGTGAAGGGCAGACCGTACAGCCAGAAGGAGTGCTATGTCAAGGCAGTGGGGTGTAACAGCACTTTTGCGGACGGCTGGAACAGCCTCGGATATGTGGGTGGCGGAAATGTACAGGGAAAGGATTACAGCCGGACGGAATGCTATGTCAAGGCTCTGGAGTGCGATAGTTCCCTGAAACTTGCCTGGCACAACCTTGCGAAGCAAGGTGGCGGCGTGGTCCGAGGACGGTCCTACAGTGCCGCCGAATGCGAGGCAAAGAGCAAGGAGTAAACCGGCCTTGCCAAGCTCTTCTCTCGGTGGTTTTTCCCTGGGACCCTGTCCCACCAGAACGGCAGGGAAGTCCCAACGACCGTGTCCTGTGCATCTGTTTTCAAACGTAATGTCACAAAAAAGGAACCTTCAACCCCAAAACGACACTGTGAGCCCTGGACTCGAATTATACCTGAGCATCGAGCTGTTTCCACACTGTTACTGATAGCCGAGAGAATCTTCCCGGACTTGCTAAACCCTAAAACTAAACCCTAAACGCAAAGCCCTAAACCCTAAACCCTAAGCCCTAAACCTCTATCAGACCCTGCTGCAGAAGAAGAGACGAGAAGAGGGATGAGTGTATTGCACGGTGTAGACGGTGATTCATAAAAGCTTCCCTCAATCAGGGACATAGTAGAGACCCTAAGTATTGTGGAGACTAAGGAAACGGGGGCTTTATGAATGAGGAATCTACGGTACCTTTCAGTTTAGAGCTTTCCTGGCAACTCTTGTAGTAACCCTTATAGTAACTTTTACAGGTATCCTGTCAAAATTAGAGATCTACGTGATGGGTGAGTGGCGGAGAGCAGTCTCGCAATGTTTGGAAAGCATCCGGGAGACTTGCTGAAGCGTGGAGGCTTAAACGAACACTTTCGGGTTCAAAGTTTAGCGTTCAGTGTGCCTTCGATTCGTGTCTTGATCATACCTCGTCCCGATCTCTTCCGTAGAATGGCCGCAGCTGGTGAAAAGCCGGAAAAAGGCACAAGGGAGCAAGGCGACAAGAAGACCATAGCATCGGAACTCAACAAGAGGGCTTTCCTTCCTGCACAGCCTCAACGCCTCAGCCCGTAACCCCTAAGCCCTCTTTAAAGGAACCTTTAAAGGAAACAGAAAGGATAGACTTGCCCCGAGAGCCCCCATAAGACGAGCGTAGGCTCGAAAGCCCTGTTTGGCAACGGGTTTGGAGCTTGCCCATGGAGAGTTATTTCTTCTCTGACCATCGCTTGGCCCACTGGCCACTGTGGACCCTAGAGACCGTGGAGCTACGCACGCTGATTTCCTAAACCCTAAACCCTAAACCCCTCACTACTTCTAATCAGACTGGACGGTTGGACCTACTATACACCCCAGAAGGCCCATAATGAGTATCTACCAAGCCACAAGAATGCATCTAAGCAGAAGATGAAGGCTGCCGGCATCCAGTGCAACACAACGAAACACTCCACAATACCAGAAGCATACTACTACGCCTGCTTACTAGGCCCTGGTTTGGGGTTTAGGGTTCAGGGGTTCAGGTGGAAAAAAAGCGCACAACAAAAGGCACCCCAAGCCCTAAATCCCAAGCCTTAAACACTACCCTCTACGCTTTTAACCACGCACGCGCGCACGCGCGTACGAGAACACCCGGGGCCCGGCTCCTCTTGTGCCATGCCGGTCTTGGTGGTCCCGGGCCGCACTCAAGGTGTGCCAGGGACTTGGGTTTAGGGTTCGGGATATTTTGGTTGGGGTCTTAGGGTTCTTAGTGTTCGAAGGGTTCATGCTTACCGTAGGTGGTTATTGGTGAAAACGCACGAAGTATTCTGGTTTTTGTCTACTTTTTGAAGCTGTGTGCTGTGGTATGTTTTATGTCAATGCAGCGCAGCAAGTGTTGGAGCAATCGTATTCACTGCAGCGCCTGCAGCCTCACTAGCTGTGAGCATTGGTGCTGATCGACGATGATGACTATGGTGATGCTCATGATGGTGGTGACGGTCATTGATGGAGACCCTAAGCCCTAAACCCTAAGCCCTAAGCCCTAACCCCTAAACCGTGATGTTACCACGGGCGGCTACTGCCCCAGAGGTGATCGTACGGAGAGGTGCTCGTACCGATCGGAGCCGGGTTTGCCGGAAGAGACCCTACGCCCTAAACCCTAAACCCCAAAAAGTCCCTCAAAAAAAACCCTAAACCCCAACCCCAAACCCCAAAAAGGCCCTCAAAAAATAAAACCTAAACCCCGACCCCTAAACCCTAAACCCCTGTACCCCAGACCTTCAAACCCTAAAACCTTGAACCCCAACGCCAAAACCCTAAACCCTTGCACCCTAAACCCTCAAACACTAAACCCCAATGCCAAAACCCTAAGCCCTTGTACCCGAGAGGGGATTTTGATGTGCTCTGGAGACAGTACAGATTTCTTTAATGGCTCTGAGCCGTCATATTGCTCTTTCTGTAGTTCATCCACAAGTGATTCGCTTCTGGATTGTCCCATTACTGCTTGCATAAACCCTACACCCTAACGCCAAACCCCTAGAAGATCCGAGCAATGCTCGGGAATTCTGTTGTGGGTAGTTCCTTAGATTGGGGTCCCGTTTAGAGTCCGTTTTAGAAGGGTTTCTATGAGGGCTTCGGTAGGGTTTCTATAAGAGCACTATCAGGGGGTCTCTTTTTTGATAATTTTTATAAGGGTGCCGTGCTATTTTGTGGACCTGCAAAACGGACGCAGAGAACTACCCATATGTTGATGTTTGATGGCAAGGGTGGTGTCTGTCATGGCGCCGGGCTGCTTCACCCAGAGACTCCAAAACCCCTTGATTGAGGAATTGACCTTTACTCATATTAGGATTCCTATTACAGCTTAAGGTATATTCCTCAAGTAAGGGGGTTTTGGAGTCTCAGGGTTCACCAACCATGTCGTCGCAGCCGATGTCAGTCGCCGCTGTCTTCTTCAATCTGCTTGCTCTTGAGTCTGTGAACCGGACCCCAAGCACACCGTGGCTGTCCATTGCAAGCACTCACTACACCCTCAACCCTAAATCTTTAACCCCAAATCCTAAACCCTAAACCCCAAACCCCAAACCCTAAACCCTAAACCCTATCTACCCCAATGATACCGAAAGTGCGCCGCGACCCTCGACCCCAAGGCTAAACCCTGCACCCGTTGAGTAACCCTTACGGCAAGCTTGCTAAACCCTAAACCCTACACGTCTTTGAGTAACCTGCATAGTAAACCTCCTAAACCTCCAAACCCTAAAGCCCTTAGAGTAACCTGTATAGCAAACGTTATGGTTATAGTAGCTCCTACTTGCGGGATCACGGGACTGCGTAAGTCAGGTTTTAAGTACCTCAGTTCGGGTTATATTGATTTTAGCATTAGCTGCCTTGTTTAGAACCCTAGATACTAAGTCCCAGGATCCTTTAAGCAGCCCTAAACCCTCAGCCCTAAACCCTAAACCCTGAACCCTAAACCCTGAACCCTAAACCCTAAGCCCAAAACCCTAACCCCTAAACCTGAAGGGTTCTAGAATGTAAGAGCCTTCGGAGTGGAACCGTAGCCAGGCATCGACCTTCTCGAAGTAGCCTTAAAGCCGTTGATAAAACCCTTATAGATCCTTACAGGGACCTTTCAAGGAAACCTGAGTCCAGGATGTAGTGGTTTAAGTAACCCTAAACCCGAAACCCCAAACCCTGAACCCGAAACCCTAAGCCCTGAACCCTAAACCCTAAACCCTGAACCCTAAACCCTAAACGCCCTGAACCCTGAACCCCAAGCCCTTAAGTAGTGGAGCTGTACTTGGAGGTTCATGGGTAGTTATAAGTGGGGTAATAAGTAGGGTACCTACAGTAAAAAACCGACATTAGGGGACCTAAAGAACCCTTAAAGGAACCCTATAACCCCATATTTGGGGACTTATGAACCTCCAAGTGACCAGGCTCGGGTTTAAGTAACCCTTAACCCGAAACCCGAAACCCGAAACCCTAAACCTAAACCCTAAACCCTAAACCCTAAACCCTAAACCTTAAACCCTAAACCCTGAACCCGAAACCCTTAAGTAGTGGAGCTGTAGCCAGGCATCGACCTTCCTGATCCAGCGGCAGATGCCTGGGGCCCGCATCTTAGCGGTTCCCGCGGCTTCTTGGGGGTTCAGGGTTCGGGGTTTAGGGTTTAGGGGTTAGGGTCTTAGGGTTTAGTTTAGGGCTTAGGGTTCAGGGGTTTAGGGTTCAGGTTTTAGGGTTTTAGGGTTCAGGTCTAAGGGTGGGGTTAAGATGGAGACTACCTGGCTATATAAGGGGTATATAAGGACTATACAATGGTTATTTAAGGTAATGGGATTAAGGGTCCCTACTAGGGGTCCCTCCGAAAGTCCTCAGAGTTCAGCGTTCGGGGTTTAGGGTTTAGAGTTTTAGGGTCTTAGGGTTTAGTTTAGTGCTTAGGGTTCGGGGTTTAGGGTTTAGGAGTTAGGGTTTTAGGCCAGCTTTAGGGTTCAGAGTTCAAGGTTCAAGTTTAGGTTTTAGGGGTTAGGGCTTTAGGGTTTAGTTTAGGGCTTAGGGTTCAGGGGTTGAGGGTTTAGGGTTCAAGGTTCGGGGTTTACTGTTATCAGCACATGTTAGGAGGGCTTTCTGTGGGCATCCTTTATCTGAGAACAACCTTATTCTGCTTATGAAGAAGGCTGTAGGCTCTAGGCTGTAGCGATGCTTCGACGAACATGGAGTTTGACAGACGGGAGTGCAATTGTAGGGGCCCCGTAAAGCCTAAAGCCTGAAACGCATAGGCCACGAGGCATTTAAATATCTTGATAACTGAATCCTATCATTGAGGACCTGATTTCCTAGCCGGCTTCCGTCACATGAGCCTGAAGGTGCAACATTCACAGACGCAGAAAGACAGACAAACATGATATGTTCAAACAAACACATACGGTGCACGGTATTTATCTTACACTATTGCGGTGATCAGAAGCCATTGTGCGTTCGCAGTTCGATGGCTTTCCCGCTCGAGCGTACAATATGGTTGGGCCTTTGCACTGGCATTCAGAGTTTAGGCTTTAGGGTTTGGGCTTCAGGGTTTAGTATAGGACAACTTCTGTCAAAGCAAGGCGGTTTGTACACCTCGAACCGGAGCCCTTCCACGAAATGAAACGGACAGGGCGCCCATCTTGTCGGTTAAACGGAAGCACGCAGGTACCTATCTAGATGGTTATTAACAACTATGCGTATCGATTAAAACTTGGCAAAGCTAGTTGTCTTATATCTGTGGTTGGAACCTAGTCTATGGCACCTTTCTCTTTGGACATGCTGTAGAACAAGGTATTGCGCTGAAGTGCAATCAGCAATAGTGGAGCCACCATACATTCATACATATCTATGTATGTATGTACATCTACATATATATATATATATACATGTATATGCTGCACGCACACAAACACGGACAGATAGAACAGATAGTCATGGAATGTCTAAGACTAAGAATGCAAAATGATGCTCGGTGTATGAACAAACAGAGCCGCTTCTATTGTGGCATGATATGGCACGGTGGGTTTCTTCATTCATATATGCCTGCATAGAGCTATGCTCGCGTGCATGTGTATATATGAACACTCTTTGTCCCGCCGCGCGAAGGTGTCTTCAACAGCCCATGTGATGGCGTTGTGTGGGATAGCTTGGTCCCCAGAGTGGCTCTCCACGGGTGGCGGCCGAAACGCTAAAGCTCTGTCCCAAACCTTCAAGCGTGCAGCAGGACGCACTGTGCATGTCATGCTCTACACTTTTCAACTCAGCGTTTGCATTGTACATATGCGCTCTTTGTTGCTTACATCGTTCACTTTGCATCCACGTTGTCCACCGTGGCCAGGTTTTTTCCGCCAGTGAACCTGCCTCGAGAGACTCGCGCAGTGGTAATGGTAGTAGTAGTAGTAGTAGTAGTAGTAGTAGTAGTAAGCGTCTTGGCCCGAATTGATTTTTATGAGTACGGGGTTCATGGCCAGCGCGTGACGTTTTCTTCTTTGTGGTGCTGTTTTCCGCTGGGCTAAAGCTGGAATACAAGCTGGAAAGCTGGAAGAAAAACAGGCAAAGCTGGTAAAGCTGGGAACAGAACGCTGTGGCATCCACTCGCTTACGGGGTCCTCGGACCGGGGTGGATGCCGCGTTCAGAACCGTCGGCAACTTCCAGTTCGTACAGCGACTCGGCTGGTAATAGTATACCGGATAGCGATGACATTCCGGGTAGCGATGACCTTCTGGGTAGCGATGACCTTCTGGGAGACGACGATAGATTACAGGACGACGGCAATGGGTCGGCGACAGAGGAACCTACAGGGTCTAGTCCACCTGTACCCGATGCAGC
>CAJNDV010037418.1:41162-59669 GCA_905221635.1 Symbiodinium sp. CCMP2456 | reverse complement strand
AGGGTCCTTATATTGTAACCCTAAACCCCAAACCCTAAACCCCAAACCCTAAGCCCCAAACCACAAACCCTAAACCCTAAACCCTAAACCCTAAACCCAAAACCCTAAACCCTAAACCCTATACAACCCTCGCAGTATCCCTTTAGGGGAGCCCTTAGAGGTCCCTAAAAAAGGAGTCCCTTAAAGAAAGGGTCCGAGAAGCTCTGCAGAGGCCGCGCCGCTAAGTCGCTCCAGGGTGCTGCCAGGGCCGAGGCTTCCAAAGGGGCTTCGTTTTGGGGACCTTGCTTACCTAAAGGGTTGAGGGTTTGGGGTTTGGGTTTAGGGGTTGGGGTTTAGGGTTTAGGGTTTCGGGTTTGGAGTTTGGAGTTCGGGGTTTGGGGTTTAGGGTTTAGGGTTTCGGATTCGGGGTTTGGGGTTTGGGGTTTGGGGCTGAGGGTTTGGGGTTTGGGGTTTGACGTTTAGCGTTTAGGGTTTGGGGTTTGGGGTCCAGGGTTTAGAGTTTGGGGTTTAGGGTTTGGGGTTTAGGCTTAAGAGTTTAGGGTTTGGGGTATAGGGTTTGGGGTTTAGGGTTTAGGGTTTTGGGACTCCCAGAGAGCCCAATACCCTTTAATTAAGGAATTATGCCTTAAATTATAGGGAAATGAGTATGTTTAAGTATGTTTATGGAATATACCTTCAAATCATAGGGTCCTTAATATCATGGACGAAGGAACATTCCTTAATTAAGGGGTATGGGGCTCTCTGGCTTCGTTGTTTGGGGACTTACTTACCTAAAGGGTTGAGGGCTTGGGGCTTGGGGTTTAGGCTTTAGGGTGTGTAGACAGTGTGCACGCGGTGGGTGCGCCTTTTACTTTAGGAAGAGGGGCCCTTGCTTCTCGTCTCGCGGCCGGCGCAGGCCGCGAGGACCCGGGGGGTTTGGGGGGTGAGCCCTAAACCCTAATTGAGAATAATTGGGGCGGTTGGGGAGGGACTAGAAGCTGACGCAAGCGCGCGACGCGAAGTTTTCAGTGACCCTAAGCCCTAAACCCTAAACCCTAAACCCTAAACCCTAAACCGTGACGGCGTGCGCGTTGAACTGGGTGTAGGAAGTCGGGCGCTTGGCCAGACGGATGGCGCGGACCCTGCCAGACCCCCTGAAGGCCCAGGACAGACCAAAAAGACGCCAACGGTGAGGGGTTTGGGGGGATTTTGGGGGTTTAGGGTTTAGGATTTAGAGTCTAGGTTTTTGGTTTTTAGGGTTTAGGGTTTAGGGTTTAGGGTCCATTTTTACTGGCATAACGGCAAAAAAGTCAACCCTACACCCTAAACCCTGAAACCCTAAACCCTAAACCAGTGGGGCGGCGTCGCTAGAGTCCTCGAAAACCGGGAGGCTTCAGCCTCCCTCACCGTTCCGACCGGACGCCGGTTTAGGGTTTAGGGTTTAGGGTTTAGGGTTTAGGGTTTAGGGTTTAGGGGAGTAGTGAACTAAGTAAATAGGATTATCGGTGCTTTAACTGGGGTTATAAGCATTTGTGATTATAGTTGCCTTATTGATAACCTTGCTCATTGCGTCCCACAATCCTTGAAGTACGATGAACCATAGACCCTAAACCCTAAACCCTCAACCCTAAACCCTAAACCCTAAACCTAAACTTTAAGCCCTAAACCCTCAACCCTAAACCCTAAACCCTAAACCCTAAACCTAAACTTTAAACCCTAAACCCTCAACCCTAAACCCTAAACCCTAAACCTAAACTTTAAACCCAATACCCTCAACCCTAAACCCTAAACCGTGGGGTTGACAAGGCTCAGTTTAAGGGTCGGGATAGGGCTTAGGGTTTGAGGGTTTAGGGGTGAGCATCCTCTAAGGTTCCATGTGCCTGAAGTCCCACTTTAAGGCCAACCAAAATATATGCGATTTGTGTACATGGACCTTTAGGGATCGTACTTTCGTGGAATTATGTTATAATATCACCCCTAAACCCTAAACCCTAAACCCTAAACCCTAAACCCTAAACGCTAAACCCTAAACCCTAAATCCCTAAACCCCACAACTCTAAGGCCCCGGGATTTAAGTTTTAAGCACTGTAAAACACTGTAAAGGCTTTGTTAGAGCCTTTACAGGAGCCCTACAAATCCTATTACAGGAACCCATTCTAGCTATTTGGGAATGTCAGAAAACTAGGGGACCTTATTTTGGGGTCCTTATAATAAGGATCCTACTAGTTGGGGTCCTATATCAGGGTCCCTTATTTTCTGAAACTCCCATTTAAGACCCCATTACTGGAAGGTTTCTCGACTCAGACCCTACGCCCGAAGCCCTAAACCCCCAAACTCTAAACCCCAAACCCTCAACCCCTAAACCCTAAACCCGAAACCCTAAACCCCAAACCCCAAACCCCAAACCCTAAACCCTAAACCCTAAAACCCTTCAACCCTAAACTCTAAACTGGCTGGTCGTGGGAGGTCTGCCTCCCCACCCATGGGGTCAAGGCCAACTCCGGTCCAGACTTGGAGGGGTAATACCGTTGATGGACAAAATCCTGCATGACCCAAATATAGTATAGTACCATAAATCCCATAGTTTAGGTATATAAGGTCATGCAGGATTTTGTCCATCAACCGTATTGGTTTGAGGTTCATAAGTGTAGGGTTTAGAGATTTAGGGTCTAGGGGTTTAGGGTCTAGAGGTTTAGGGTCTAGGGCTTTAGGGTTTGGAGTTTAGGGTCTACTGGTTTAGGGTCAAGTGGTTTAGGGTCTAGAGGTTTAGGGGGTTTAAGGCTTGAGGGCAACAAGGCTTTAAGAGTTTTAGGGTTGAAGTTTTTTTTGGCTTTCGAGGTTTCAGGGTTGAAGGGTTGCAGAGTTAAAGGGTGTTCAAGGGTTCAGGAATTGCAAGGTTTAGGATTTAGGGTTTAGAGTTTAGGGTTTAGGGCTGGATGGCAGTACTTACGCCTGAATAATTGATGCTGTGATTCCGAAGCGTTCCTGATATTATCTTACAATAATTACACTGTATATAATGCAAGAAGCATGTAAGTATACTTTCCAGTTGGAGCTTGTACAAAGGGCATCATGTCCTTTCGGGTCTACTAGTATGCCTTCCCATGTACAAACGGAATATAAAGCCTGAATAACTACCAATATTGTTGGTGAGGGCTTCTTCTTACAACTCTACCCTAAACCCTAAACCCCTAAACCCTAAACCCTGAACCCCAAATCGCAAGCTCTGTTCTAGTGATTCAGGCCCTCCCTTTTTATGATAGGGTTTAGGGTTTGGGTACATTGCCTGCAACTCCGATCTTATCAGGTCCTTATTGGCGGTACCAGGGCCCGGTACCCGCCTCCCACTCTACGTACCCCTCAGGGGTTCCTGTAGGGGCTCCTTTTGAGGAGGTTTAGGTTTAAGGTTTAGGGTTTAGGGTTTGGGGTTCAGGGTTTAGGGTTTAGGGCGTCGTTATGTTTTTTTTTTCTCCTGCGCTCGTCGTATTTGGTGTCATGGAGTCAAGGATCACAGTGAGGAGACGGAGGCAGACGGTTAGGAAGAAACCATGGTTTAGGGTTTAGGGTTTAGGGTTTAGGGTTTAGCATACTGGAAAAAAGCTGCTGGAGGGTACACACCCTTATAGTGACATTGCCTCCCCTAAACTAAACCCGAAAGCCTAAACCCTAAAGCCTAAGCCCGGAACCGTGGGAAAAATGCTTACCACTACTTTTCGGGCTCTTCATTATAAATAAATACAACATTATATATATATATATATATAAGAGTATAGAGTCATATTCCCCATTATTAAGGCCCTTTTTTCAAAGCGCTTAGAAGGGTTTAGAGGGTGTAGTTGAGGGTTGGGTCCGACCTGCGGGTTTGGGGTTTGTTCATGGGCTTCCTGTGGTCTACGCCTGCCACCTACACCCGAAGCTTTCAACTCTAACCCCGAAACCCTAAACCCTAATCCCTAAACCCTTAAACCCGAAACCCGAAACCCTAAACCCTAAACCCGAAGCCCTAAACCCTTACCCCTAAACCCTAAACCCGGAACCCGAAACCCGAAAACCCTAAACCCTAAGGCCCTAAACCCTCGAGCCCTCAAGCCTCGAACTTCCCCGCCCCCAAATCAAAGGAGGCCCGTGCAAGCCGTCTTCCGCAAAGAGTCCCCGCACGAGGGTTCCATACACCCCTAAACCCTAAACCCTAAACCCCGTCTGTAACCCTTCATTTTGGAGCCCGATACAAGCCTGAAAAGACCCTTATAAACGACACGCTGAAGCCTACAGAGACACCACCCCCTCACAAACAAAAAGGAGACAGCGACTCTAAGACCTAAGCCCTAAACTGTATCACCCTACACGGGAACCCCACTCCAAAAAAAAGTAAACCCTCAACTTCAAAAACTCCTCAACCCTAGGCCCTAAACCACGCCTGCTTTTCTCCCCCTTTCCAAAGAATCCAAGACAGAACCCACGGATCCGAAGTTTGGAGAGGGCCAGCCTCTCCTCCTCGAAGTTGGCGACCGGCGCTGAGGGATGTCTTCAAACGTTTAGGGGTCAAGGTTTAGGGTTTAGGGCTTAGGGGTTCGTTTTTCTGTGTTTTTTTTGCTTTTCGGGGTTTCGGGTTTTCAGGTGTTTGTTTTTGAGGTTTAGGGGTTTAGTTGAGGAGTCGGAGGTTGAGGTGGTTTTGGGTCTGGGGTTTTTGTGGTTTAGGTGTTCGGAGGTTTAAAAGGTTAGAGGTTTAGGGTTCAGGGGTTTGGAGGTTTGGAGTTCTAGAGGTTCCTAAACCCTAAACCCTAAACCCTAAACCCCTAAACTCTTTTCTAAGGATCTAGGGATCAGCCTTGCAGTTTGTTCAAAGATTCAAGACCTCTTCCTAGAACGCAGGGGTTCGGGGCTGGCGGCACCGGCAGGCGCATAAGCTGCGAGGGCTTAGGATTTAGGCTTTTTTAAGTTTGAGGATTTAGGATTTGGGGTTTAGCGTGTAGGTTCAGGGGCGCAGGGCAGTCGTATATGCGCGAAAACACACGAAGATATACTTTTTCCCTGAAGACAAGACAGCTCAGCATCGCAGTTTGCTTTAAGTACAGAAGCATGTGTGTGCACATACATGAAGGAAATGCCCTAAGTTAAAGTAGAAGCGAATGACAAGTTAGAAGCAAACAAGGTATAAGTACCTGAGCATACAAGTCATGCAACTACTAGTTTTGCAGATCGGCTGATGGAGAGAGAGAGAGAGAGAGACAGAGAGAGAGACAGAGAAAAGGGAGAGAGAGAGAGAGAGAGACAGAGGGAGAGGGAGAGGGAGAGGGAGAGGGAGAGGGAGAGGGAGAGGGAGAAGAAGAGCCAGAGGGAGAGGGAGAGGGACAGGGACAGGGAGAGGGAGAGGGAGAGGGAGAGGGAGAGGCGGGGAGAACCCAGGCCCTAAACCCGAAACCCTAAAACCCTAAACCCTAAACCCTAGCCCCAAAACCCTAAACCCTAAGACCCTAAACCCTCGTCCCTGCCTCCTGGTCTAGCAACGACTGTCTAGTGCTTAGTAGGGAGTGGGGGAATGGATCCCTATGACAGTCCCTCAAGGTCCCTTATAGTAGTCTCAACCCTAAGCCCCTGAACCCTCAACCCTACTAAGCACCAGAGATGAGGAGTGTTTGTGCCAGCCAAAGAAGAGCGCGTTCCGCCTCTCCGTCGGAGGCGGCCCTGAATAATTTAGGGGCCTTAATAGGGTTGTGGGTCTCAGGGTTTAGGGTCTAGGGTTTGGGGTTTAGGGTTTAGGGTTTAGGGTTACCGGTTCGGGGTTTAGGGTCTAGGGTCTGGGGTCTAGGGTTTAGGGTTTAGGTTTACGGTTTACCGTTTAGGGTTTAGGGTTTCGGGCTAATGTAGGGGCCTGAATATTTACCTAGACTCTTTCGGGTGGGTTCCTTATTACAACTATAGTATAAGGGGGCCCCAAAGCCCTATTCTAATTATTAAGGCCCCTACTTTAGGGCTCTGGGCTTTTGAAGGTTTTTTGGGGCCAGGGTTTAGGGTCTAGGGTTCGGGCTTTAGGGTTTAGGGCTTAGGGTTCAGGGTTTAGGGTCTAGGTTTCGGGCTTTAGGGTTTAGGGCTTTAGGTTTTTAGGGTTTAGGGTTGTTAGGGTTTTTACATCTCGGGCCCGAGGCTCAGGCTGTATAAAGCTGTGTTTCGGAGTTTCTTGAAATGAGGGCTTCTCCACTGTAGGGGTCTGTAGATCAAGGATCCTTGTATTTAGGCTTCTACTGGACTAGGATATGTCACCATGATTATGGCTGGTTTAGGCCTTCGGGTTTATGACTGTTGCAACTGGCATGATGCTCGAAAGGACAAGGCATCGGATACTAATCACAACGCTAGTATGACAATTGCTGAGAGGTAGACAAGGGACTTTTGCATGTAGCAGCAGCAACAGAAATAGCACATCAAGACAACACCTAGTTGTAGTGCTGGCGCCGTTGTCGTCGTTATCCTCCTCCGCCTCCTCCTCCTCCTCCTCCTCCTCCCCGGTGTCGTCTTCGGCGTCGGCATTGTCGTCCGCGTTGTTGCCGTGATTGTCGTCGTCATCGTCGTGATCGTCGTCGTGAGCTCCCTGGATCCCTTGATCATGTGTACGACACTCTCCTAGCTGCCTGACATAGAGTCTGCGATACTACATAGGTCCTCCGATCCCGCTGCCCTCAACAACGATGCCTGAGCCCCACACCCTGACTGAACTCCAACATGTGACATATCATCGGGGGATCCAGGCCGTGAGGGCCATAGCGAATGCAGAGGTCTGAAATGTTAGAAAGAACATCCGCCGTATAATCCTGCCATACTTACAGTCTGTATTCAACCCCACAAAACCCTCTTTGACCGACCTGATGATTCCTATAAAACCCTACAAAGAAATTCAAAGCTCCCTCATCACAGCCCGATGAAAATTTCCAAAGTTCTGTATTTAGTTTGCTCCCGACAAAAGCCCAATACCCCTTAATTCAGGAATGTACCTTAAAACATCATATGACGGCCCCTATGATTTAAGGCATACTCTTGAATTCAGGGGTCTTGAGCTCTCTCCCCCTCTCTTTCTTTCTCTCTCTCTCTCTCTCTCTCTCTCTCTGGCTTTAGCGTTTAGGGTATTTACTTTGCTCCTAAACCCCAAGCCCAAACCCCAAACCCTAAACCCTAAACCCCAAGCCCTGAACCCTAAACCCTAAACCCTAAACCCCAAACCCCAAACCCCAAACTGCCGAGAGCGCCGCTGACCATTTGCACGACCGAGGCCCCCGAACGAGCGTCCCGTCAGAACGGTAAAGCCTCCCGGTATACGGGGACGGAAATGACTCGGCTACGCCTCAGACAACACGGACGTCAGTCCGTTATAATTAGGACCCCAAATCCCTCACCATCAGGGTCGCTTTGGGCTGGCGGGGTGTGGGGGGTATTTGCAGGGGTTCTGCCCAGAGCCCGGAGCCCGGAGCCCAGAGCCCAGAGCCCAGCCCAGCTCAAAACTTTCGCTCAAAACTCCGGACCCAAACCCCTGTACAATTTCTATAAACCCCAAACTCCAAACCCCAAACCCTAAACCCTAAACCCCAAACCCCAAACCGCAAACCCTAAACCCCAAACCGCAAACCCTAAACCCTAAACCCCAAACCCCAAACCCTAAACTGGTGGGTTTCTCGAAGCCTTGGCAGTCCCAGAGCCGTGGCCCGAAAAGCGGAGCGCAGCGGGAGGCCATCGACCCCGAGCCTCCAAAATCCCTCAGTTGGGTTCCTTTAAGGTTTAGGGTTTAAGGTTTAGGGTTTAGGGTTTAGTTGGGTTCCTTTAAGGGTTTCTTTAAGGGTTCTTTTAAGGGTTCCTTCAAGGGTGCCTTTAAGGCTTCCTGTAAGGGTTCCTTTAAGGGGTCCCGTTAAGGGTTCCCTTAAGGGTTCCTTTAAGGGGTCCCTTTAAGGCTTCCTCTAAAGGTTTCTTTATGGGTTCCTTTAAAGGTTCCTTTAAGGGTCTCTCTGAGGGTTCCCTTAAGGCTTCCCTTAAGGCTTCCTTTAAGGCTTCCTTTAAGGTTTTCTTAAAGGGTTTAGGTTTCGTTTAGGTTTCGGGTCTACTTGGAGTGTTCATGGGCAGTTGATAGTAGGGTAACTATATTCGTAACGCATAGTAGGCGACTTCTAACCCCACTTCTGACTACCCATGAAGCTTCTTTTAGGGGTTCGATGAGGGTTGCTTTTCGTGTTCTGTCAGGGGTTTGGTATCAAGGCCTTGTAACTTCGGGTTTCGGTCGGTGTTTAGGGTTTAGGGCTCGGTGTTTAGGGTTTAAGGTTCAAGGTTTACCCTAAACCCTAAACCCTAAACCCTAAACCCTAGACCCTAGACCCTGAACCCTAAACCCTAGGTTTCGGTGTTCCGAGTCGGCGATTAATGTAAGTGCACTGAAGTCATCTTCGCAGGGGTGCAGGGAAGGGAACGTTTCTCTTCTTACGCCCGGCGCCGGCGAGCACGTTGCAGGGGCCTCAATAATTACCACTACTATTACCAAAAAGGGATATTGTAGGGGCCTTAAATACTTACAAATACTACTTTGGGGTCTGGTTTCGGGTTGAGGGCTCGGCCTGAGGAGTTGGGGTTATGGTTCTGGGTTTAGGGTTTAGGGTTCACGGCGAGTGTCACCATTACTCATACTCTCGTCGTGTTTCCCAAGTTCAGCGAGTGTGTTTCGGTTTAGGTTCGATTGCAAACCCCACATTTCCAGCACCTCCCGACAGAAGCACCGCTGCCCCGTGCCAGACTCCAACAGCGAAAGCGTCCTGGATCTGAAAACCAAACTTTACAGCCCCACAAGACAAACCCTAAAGACAAAGCCTAGATCCCGAACTACCAACCTTATCCTTCATCCCTTAACGTGAACCCCGCTTAAAACTCAAACCCTAGGCCCTAACACCCTAAACCCTAAACCCTGCAACCGCTTTTGCTGCATAGGCTGCTTCGAGGGAGGCGTCGCCAGAGCTCGGCCACCCGATGGGTGGGTTCAGGGTGGGCTTTCGGGGCCTTCAGGGCTTCGGGATTTTTTTTTTGTTTTGGGGTTTCGGGTTTAGGGTGCAGGACTTTGAGTTTAGGGTGAGGCCCTAAACCCCTAAACCCTAAACTGTTCGTGTGTCTTGGAGGGTTGGGTGTGAGGAAACTGGAGTTGCAGCTACGCTGGGACCTCGCCGCGGCAATTCATGCTCATTCGGCTCTGTGGAGACACTAGTCTGATGCGCCGCCGGCAGACGATGGCGCGGAGCATGACTGCGAGGAGGAGCCGGACTTGGACACGCCAGAGGGCGTGCAAGCGGCCATTGCTGAACTCTTTCCCGAGAAGGACCGCAAAGCGGTGAGCAGATCCTTGCCGGAGGTCGACAAGATCACGAAATTGTTGGTATCCTGGTTACAAAGTAACAAGCCGACGGGCATGACGTTCTCGAAGTATTTTCGTGCGAACTCGCGCTCGACAAGTGCGATTTCGCCTCATCTGCAAATCGTCGCTTCTGGTACAATGCCTGGAGGAAGGACTACAAAAGTCGGTTCGTGAAGAAGTCCGATCTTCTGAAGAAGTGACAGGAAAAGGAGTGCGTGGGCCCAAGGGACCCCCTTACACACCATGTGTTTCACTGGGGCTTCACTGCTCAACCTGTTTGCTGTCTGTGCTTATTTATTACGAATCACCGGACAAGACCATTGTTGTGGGTATATTTCGTACCCAATGCACATGCGTTTAGATGGGGAAGCGCTAAAGGAATGACCTAGGCGTCGGCGTGACTTTCGTCTTGCTGCGTTGGAAGCCTCGTGGCATGACATGGGTGTGACTTAAGCGTTTGCGTGTAGGGTTTAGGGTTTAAGAAAGGCTGAGGGGTAGCTTGAAGTCGGAGCTGTAGATGTCGGGAGAGTGCAACACAGGGGTCGGAGGAGTCAGTGCTATTATTCCTTGAAGTTCCCCAAAGGTGTTTAAAGTATAGGATCCCGAAAGGCTTATGCATGTGATTAAGGTTTCCATATCAGGACCTCGAGTTTATAGAAAGGTTAGACCCCTAAACCCTAAACCCTAAACCACAGACGCAGCGAGTCAGAAAGACTCGATCATCAGCGATCCCGAGCTTCGAACCTTCAACCCTACCACGCAAGCCTACAAACCCCAATCATACGCCCGAAATCCTGGAGCCCTTATAGCTTTAGGGTTTAGGGTTTAGGGTTTAGGGTTTAAAATACCCTATACTCCTACAAACTGATAGAGCCGCATAATGCCGCCGCAAAAGTGTGGAACACCCGCAAAATCACCAACCCTTACATGATGCGCTTATGTAACTCTTGCTCTTGGAAGGCTTTGTAAGCAAAACCCTAACCAAGGGCACCTTAAACCCTAAACCCTAAACTCTAAACCCTAAACCCCGAACCCCAAACCCCAAACCCCAAACCCTAAACCCTAAACCCCAAACCCCAAACCCTAAACCTTACATCGTCCGTGTCTGTGGGTTGTGCGGAAACTCTCAAGGACGTCTGCAGGGCCCCCCGCTACCACGGCCTGCCCAGGTTCATGCTGCTGATCTGTTTGGGGTTTAGGGTTTAGTGTTTAGGGGTTTAGGGTTTAGGGTTTAGGGTTTAGGGTTTAGGGTTTAGGGTTTAGGGTTTAGGGTTTAGGGTTTAGTGTTGGGAGGTTTAGGGCTTCACGGTTCGAGGGTTGAAAGTTTAGGACTTAGGTCCTGAGGGTTCAGACCCTGAGTGAACTCAGAATATCCCCGAACTTTGCACCCAGCCCTAGAGACTCACCCAGAGAGGTTTAGGGTTTAGGGTGCCCAACACCCTTCAATTAGGGAAAATGTCGTGTGACACGTACAAGGGCATATGCCATCCAAAAACCCCTAAACCGTAGCCCCTAAACCCTAAACCCTAAACCCAAGCCCCTCGGCCCTTATCTTAAACCCCCTAAACTCCAAACCCTGAATTGCCTTCCAGGCAGATCCGGCCATAGCTAGAGAGCGACGAGGTTTAGCATCCACTAGCCGAGGGCGAGATTTTGAGTTTTTCGGATTTCGGGAAGATTATCGGGGCTTTATCGGGTTTCTTTTGGGGGTCCTTGATAGGTTCAGGGTGTGGGGCTTAGGCTGATGCTTTTGCAGCTGTTCTTGATGATGGCAGTCCAGCAGTGATGTTGGTTACAGTGATCGTGATGACTGTGATGACGGTGGTGAGGCTGTTGTGGTGGTTTTGATGCTAGTTAGTGGTGATGGTGATGGCCTCGGCGACCGGGATGCATGCTGATGCATGTCTAGCACCGAATATCGTGATGCAGATACTGATTCCGGCAGCAGCGTGCTAACGATAGTCCCATCTGACATTCACCTTGATTGTGGCTAGGGCTGGCGTCCCACACTGCATGAATCCAGGTCCCGAAAGACCCCAACCCCTATGTAGTAGAAATCCCCAAACCCGACAACCCTAAGCCCCTAAACTCCCACACTCCTAAACCCTAAACCCTGAACCCCTAAACTCCTAAACTTCCTAAACCCCTACATAGACCCCTAAACCCTGAACCCTAATTCCTAAACCCTTGAACTCCTGGACCCTAAACCCAAAACCCTAAACCCTGAACCCTAAACCCTAGACCCTAAACCCTAAACGAAGCTTCCCAGCGCGAGGTCCCGGGAAGCAGCGGCTTCGGGGCCAGCCACGGCAGAGCTCGCCCAGTCAGGACTGGGTTCGGTTTAGGTATAGGGGTTTAGGGGTTTAGGGGTTTAGGGGTTTGGGGGTTTGGGGGTTTAGGGGTTTCGGGGTTTAGGGGTTTAGGGGTTTAGGGGTTTAGGGTTTGGGGTGTCGGCCTGGGTTCGGACCTGCATCTTCCGCAAGCCTAACATAAGGGCCTTAAATTGGATTCTAGGGTTCTATTAAGGGTTCTGTAAGGGATTTATCGGGTTCATTTAAGGGTTCTTTGAGGGATTAATAGGGGTCCCCTTCTTGAAGGTGCAAGGGTAGTTATAAGTAGGGTTAGAAGTCCCCTAATATGGTTTTAACTATAGTTACGCTACCTATAGCTCCCACTTATAACCACCCATGAACTTCAAGTAGGGGCCTTAAAAGGGATTTATAGGGTTTGGTTAAGGGTGTTATAAGGGGTTTAAAATAGGGTCCTAAGGGGCCTTAATTAGGATAGGGCTTGCGGAGTATATTGTACTCGAGGCACGAAACACACTTCAAGGATCAGGGATGTTAGGAAGTGGGTTATACGTAGAGGTTATAAGTACCCTGAATGAGGTTACCTTGCTTACAACCCTACTTGTAACTTGTCTGAAATAGCTGCACGCAGTTTTTGGTCTAGACATTAATTGACTGTTTGAGCATGGCCGCACAGATTCGTAGAACTTCGAATCCTGCACCATGCAGAAAACTGTCGTCCAGACCCTTCAGGGAAAATTTCGAATCGTGTGGCTGCTGCCACTACTACTACTACTACTACTACTACTACTACTACTATTGCTACTACTACTACTACTACTACTACTACTACTACTACTGCTCCTACTACTACTGCTGGCTCAAGGCGGCGGCCCAGCCCACCCAAGGGCGGCGCGAGCAGCAGCCGAATCCGAAGGTGCAGCTGACATCCTAAGAGGGCTTTCCCCAGAGACTCCAATATCCCTTAATTAAGGAATATTCCTTAAATCATATCAGGATTCCTATTGTAGTTTAAGGTATATTCCTTAATTAAGGGGTTTTGGAGTATAAGTAGGGTCACTATAGTTATAACCCATATTTGGGGACTTATAACCCTACTTATAACTACCCATGAACCTCCAAGTAGGGTTTAGGGTTTTGGGGGCTGAATAAGGGGTTTAGTGGTTTTGGGCCTAGGGCTCAGGGAACCAGGCCTAACCCGATGCCCAAGCGCAGCTAGAAAGCAGGTCATCTGCGCTAAGTACATCTAGCTGCAGTATGTTGCTTTGCTAGATGGTAACCGGCCTAATATTATCTAAGCCCTAAACCCTAAATCCTAAACGCGCAACACAACAGTAGAAGGCATAAAGTTGGAGCATTTTAATCCTCATGGCATCAATGTAAAATGTAAGTGATCCCACAATGTAGAAGGCATAAAGTTGGAACATTTTAATCCTCATGGCATTAATGTAAAATTTAAGGGATCCTCGCACAAATCATGCTAAACCCAGATTCTGGGGTTCGCTGTAAACTCACTAAACCCTAAACCCTAAGCCCCGAACACCCAACCCTAAACCCAGAACCGTTTGAGGCTGTTTATAAGGCCCCTACACCGCAGTCTGCTGCGAGGCTCGCCCGAGTCCTTTGGGAAGCGATCGGAAACGCCCCGATCTGACCAAGGTGGTGGCCTGGGTTGCTTGGTTTAGGGTTTAGGGTTTAGGTTTTGGGTAATGATACATTGGGATATAAGCACTATGTTTGGGGATCTACGAGAATAGCAGATACAGTTTCCTTACAATATCTTGAATACATCAGCGGTTGTACATGAATACAGAGTCCAAGTATAGCCTTAGGTGATTATTTGTGCATCGGGGTTGACAGTTTAGATGTTTAAAGTTTAGGGTTCTTGATTTTCACGGCCCCATGCCCAGAAACTAGGCCCTACACCATAAGCCCCAGACCCCTCAAAACCCCTAAACCCTAAACCCTAAACCCCTCAAAACCCTAAACTCCGAACCCTCGGCCACCTTTCTACGACCAGAGGCGTAGGATCCCCTTTTCGGTGCTCCTTGAGGCAGGGGTCTTACTGTTGATGAGATAAATCTAAATCCTGCATTACCTTCAGGACCCTAAACTATGGGAATGATGGTATATTCCTTATTATCGGTACCCTAAACCCTAAACCCTAAACCCTAAACTCTAAACTCCTAAAAACCTGAACCCTAAGCCCTATATGGTATATTCCTTATTATGTGTGATGCAGGATTTGTACCATCAACCGTATGTATGACGGAACTTGGGCATCAGGGCCATGTTCAGCTGTTTAAGGGAGCTTTTTGGGGTTCTTCGGTTTAGGGTTTGGGGTTTGGGGTTTAGGGTTTAGGGTTTAGGGTTTAGTGTAGGGTTTGGAGTCTGAGGTTTAGGGTTTAGGCTAGGTTTTGTATATCCATAAGACTCCAAGGAGCATTAAACAAAACACACCCTAAACCTGGGTCCTTGGTGGTTACAATTTTACATTCTTGCTATTATAAAACCCAATAAGGATTTAAATGATCATTTTTAATTTAGCCGCAAGCGGGAACCAGAAACCCTCAACTCTAACAAGGGCGCGCAACAAGTCTGGATCCTTGCGAACCGGCTTCGGGCGCCAGGGCTGAAGATCTGGGTAGGGTTTAGGGTTCAGGGTTTAAGGTTTAGGGTTTAGAGTTCAGGGTTTAGGGTTTAGAGTTCAGGGTTTAGGGTTTAGGGTTGAGGGTTCGGGGTTTAGGATGACGGTTTCTGGATCTTGGATTCAAGATCATGAGCGTGCTATAGGGGCTTAAATCAGTTACCCATACCATGTCCGCGGTTCTTTGTTAGGATTGTACTATCATGCCCTAAGACCCTATTCCCCTACATTAAAGGCCTTTTTCTTCTACTCACTTCCTCCCCTAAGCCCGAAACCCTAAACCCTAAAGCCTAAACCCTAAACCCTAAACCCCAAGCCCGAAACCCTAAACCCTAAAGCCTAAACCTTAAATCCTAAACTCGAGTTCTGATAAAAAGCACCCCAGGAAGCCTAGGGCTTAGGGCTTAGGGTTTAGGGTTTAGGGTTTAGGGTTTAAAGTGTTAGGGTTTAGGGTTTAGGGTTCTGTCGCTCTTTAACCAAAACCTACACCTTGAACCCTGACTCGCCATGCTAGGCGGATGCAGAGCAACTTTTCCGGAACTGGGATGTCTTCAACGCGGAGGCCAAGAACTCTAAGCAACGTGCCTACACCCTAAACCCTAAACCCTACAGAAACCCCAAACCCTGAAACCTAAACCCAAAAGGTTGGGTTCAGACAGCATCAGGGTCGATAAAACTCGAGCTTAGGTCAGTTTGCCTGGATCTCTGAATGCAATCCCCTTGAACCCTCATTCGATATAGTACTTGTACCTAAGATCCTTTTTCCCGCCAAGCAGTCAGTCGCCTAGACTGACTCAAGAGCCCTAGCTTTCTGCCGGGCTGCTTTTATCTGTGGGATGTAGTTGGACCCTGGCGCGTGTACGCCCGAGGGGTTTTCCTGCACTTTTGGCGTGTTCCGACTGGTTCTTTCGCATGCTTCCTGCCGTTCCTTCACGATCTCCGAGCCCTAAACCCTAAACCCTAAACCCTAAACTCAAAGGCCCTTGTGAACACTTCTTCTCCGAACGATGTGGTCCTGAGAGGTGCCGGGGCCTTTCTCCGGAATGTCGCCCGTCTTGGTCGCCGCGGTCCATGTCTTCGCTGTCACCCAGAGAGCCCAATACCCCTTAAAATAAGGAAGATACCTTAAACTATAAGGGCCTTAATATTATGATTTAAGGTCTATTCCTTAATTAAGGGGCGGGCAGGTCGTTGGGGAACAGGAGGACTTGACTCTTGCCTACGATTCGTAGAAATCTACCACAAGGATGGCCATGGGAGGCTTGAGCCGACCGGTTGCAGCGAGGAGCGGGTGTTGCTGCACATGCTAGAATGCGTTGTTGTGCTCGGATTCGGGTGCTGTGGCCAGTGTCTCTTTAGGGTTTAGGGTTTAGGGTTTAGGGTTTAGGGTTTAGGGTTTGTCTCTCGCAGTTTGGAGTGCTGAGGGTTGGTGGTACCCGGCACACACCGTCACCATGTCGAATGCTCGGGTCATACCCTGTCAGTCGGGTCTCCCCCGCGGAGTATCCAAAACCAGCAAGTAGCAGGCCAATGTCTTCGGATCCGGAAGTGGTTTCCACTCCCTTGGAATGCTGCCCTTTTTGTCTCTGGCCACTCCTACTGGTACTTGGAGGTTCATGGGTAGTTATAAGTGGGGTTATAAGTCCCCTCATGTTATAACTATAGTTACCCTACTTATAACCCCACTTATAACTACCCATGAACTTCCAAGTAGAGGGGACCCTCCGTCACCGGGTGGGGTGGCTGTCGAACCGTTGCAACCGCTCGAACTTAGTGCGGCCGCAGCTGCAAGGGCTGCATGCGGCAGTTCCGAGGCCTATGTGTGCGCTAATTATCGAGATCCTGAAACCCACAGTGTTAGCCCAACCCTAAACCCTAAACCCTAAACGCCAAACCCTAAACCCTAAACCCTAAACCCTAAACCCCAAACCCTGACCCCGAGCCCTGAGCTGTGGAATTCCAGCACCGGGCTTCGGAACGAAGGTCGTTATACTGTAGGGGCCTTCAAAATCAAATAGGGTTTTTGGGGTATATTGTACTATAGTTAGAATAAGGACCCCCCCCCCAAAAAAAAAAAAAAAAGTATAGGTGATTATTAAGGAGCCTATATTAGAAGCCTTGTAGAACCCTCATAGAGTTCGTCTCAACACCGTAGACCCACAACTTTATCCTGAACTTCAAACCCCAAACAGAAAACAGGGTTAACCCTAAACACCCTGAACCCTAAACCCTAAACGCTGAAAACTGGGTCCCTCGAAGTTGGGGCCAGGTCATGTCCCAGTTCACGGCGTCCGGGGGCTTGACGAGGGTTTGGGCTCAGGGTTAAGAGTTTCGCCTTGGGTCCATGGTTTAGGGTTTAGAGTTAACCCTAAACCCTAAACCCTAGACCCTAAACCCTAAACCCTAAACCCTAAACCCTAGACAGATTTTTCGTTTGAGCTAGGGTCCGGTTTCGTGTGCCCTTTGAGCTGGGTTTTCTTTGCATGTCAGTAGTTCGCTTGAAGGGCGCAGGGGTAGTGACAGAAAGGCGGCGCCTACGATCCTCGAACAAGGCCTCATCAACTGGGATGCGGGTGGGGGTTTGGGGTTTAGTGTTTAGGGTTTAGGGCTGAGGATTCCGTTCACAACTCTCAGGCCTTGGTCATACCGAGCTAAAAGCAGAGCCCATTCACAGGGTTTGTATTATAACTATGGTAGAGTATGCCGTAAAATCACACTTCAACTGACTACGGCCGCTGCAGTATCGGTTCGTAGCGTTTTCAAGACAAACAACTTGTTCCCCCCCAAAGCATGTGGGTTCGGGCACCAAGGATTATTATGCTTGAGGTACGGGCTTAGGATTCGGATTTAGAGCTCAATGACTCAAGCCTCAATCTCCGTCACACTCCAAAGCCTTGAAGTCCCATTTGTTTAATTCCTATGCGCTCCGAGGCTGTGGAAGACGTTGGGGCAGCTGCAGGAAGAGGTGGGGGTGGGGGTTTGGGGGTTTGGAGGGTTCAGGGTATAAGGGTTGAGAAGTTTAGGGTTGAGGGTATAAGGGTTTTGAAGTGTAGAAGGGGGCATCATGTTTTGGGGTTTCGGGGTTTAGGTTTCGGGGTTTGGGTCTTAGGGGTATTGAGTTTAGGCTTGTGCTTTTGAAGGTCCTGCGTTTTCGGCATCGTTTAAGACGGCTTCACATCTGCATAGGCTACCATGCATTTCAGGATTCGTTTGCGTTTTTCAGGAAGTCAGAAGCAGGGACTACCCAAACCCTAAAGTGTCAAACCTAAGCGCTAAGCCCGCAACACAAAGGTCTTGAAACGGCCTCCGGCTATCAGCTGTTGCTGAGTTTCGGGTGCCGCAGTTCAGGGGTTCGGGGTTTGGGTTGATTAGGGCAGGATATAGGATTTAGGGTTTGGGATTTAGGGTTTAGGGTGATCTCCTACATAGTGCTAGTGGAATTGGTATGGACTGGCTTTGTTCTGCTCACGATCACGAAATGCTATTATGGTTGGTGTTAGTTATTGTTGTCATTATTATTACTACCGTCGCTGTTCTGGTTATTACCATTATTCTCATTATCATCGTTAGTGTCATTATCCCTGTTAGTGTTATCATTACTAGTAGTATCATTATGATCAGTAATGCTAGTGTCGTTAATCATTATCAAAAGCGTTCTTCACATAATTATCACAAACCCCAAAACCCTAAACCCTAAAGGCCCTAAGACGATTATATTCTTCTGAGTTTAGGGTTCTCCGGCCTTTGAGGTTTAGGGTTTTTGGGGTGGAGGGTGCGGGGCTTCTGGAGGTAGACACCCTGAAGCCCTATAGCTCACACCCTCTAAACCTTATTTGTTTATTTGTTTGTTTAGTTGTTTGTTTAGACATGTATGCGTACTACGTATGGTAAGACGCCCTCCTGCTATAGTTAGACGTACTTTACCACAAGAACAGATTCTAATGAAGACGACCCCCACATGACGCGCGAATCCAGAACATGGAACTTGAACTGGGGCCCAGTGTGCCCGACACCCTCCTGGACCCTAAACCCTATACCCCTAAGCCCTAAACCCCAAACCCCTGAACCCTAAACTCGAGGCCTTACATCCTCAACCCGAAACACTAAACCGGAAAACCGTTAGGCCCTAGACCCTAAGCTCTAAGCCGTAAGCCTCAGACCCAAAGCATAAACCCCAAGCTCTAAACCCCAAACCC